>JAAAWM010012235.1:7500-297800 GCA_036873465.1 Thinopyrum obtusiflorum
CCCCCCCCCCCCCCCCCCCCCCCCCCCCCCCCCCCCCCGATCTAGATATAATGTTCATGCTCAACGCTGGCACCAAATAACAATTATTCAGATCTAAAACTAATCCCGAAGGTAGATGTAGAGGTAGCGTGCCGACGGCGATCACATCAACTTTGGAACCATTTCCCACGCGCATCGTCACCTCGTCCTTAGCCAATCTTCGCTTAATCCGTAGTCCCTGTTTCAAGTTGCAAATATTAGCAATAGAAGCAGTATGAAATACCCAGGTGCTACTGCGAGCTTTAGTAAGGTACACATCAATAACATGTATATCACATATACCTTTGTTCACCTTGCCATCCTTATTATCCGGCAAATACTTGGTGCAGTTCCGCTTCTAGTGACCAGTCTGTTTGCAGTAGAAGCACTCAGTCTCAGGCTTAGGTCCAGACTTGGGTTTCTTCTCCTGAGCAGCAACTTGTTTGCCATTCTTCTTGAAGTTCCCCTTCTTCTTCCCTTTACCCTTTTTCTTGAAACTGGTGGTCTTGTTGACCATCAACACTTGATGCTCCTTCTTGATTTCTACCTCCGCAGCCTTTAGCATCACGAAGAGCTCAGGAATTGTCTTATCCATCCCTTGCATGTTATAGTTCATCACGAAGCTCTTGTAGCTTGGTGGCAGTGATTGAAGAATTCTGTCAATGACACTATCATTGGGAAGATTAACTCCCAGTTGAATCAAGTGATTATTATACCCAGACATTTTGAGTATATGTTCACTGACAGAACTATTCTCCTCCATCTTGCAGCTGTAGAACTTATTGGAGACTTCATATCTCTCAATCCGGGCATTTGCTTGAAATATTAACTTCAACTCCTGAACATCTCATATGCTCCATGACGTTCAAAACGTCGTTGAAGTCCTGGTTCTAAGCCGTAAAGCATGGCACACTGAACTATCAAGTAGTCATCAGCTTTGCTCTACCAGACGTTCTTAATGTCGTCAGTTGCATCTGCAGCAGGCCTGGCACCCAGCGGTGCTTCCAGGACGTAATTCTTCTATGCAGCAATGAGGATAATCCTCAACCCCCCCCCCCCCCCCCCCCCCCCCCCCCCCCCCCCCCCCCCCCCCCCCCCCCCCCCCCCCCCCCCCCCCCCCCCCCCCCCCCCCCCCCCCCCCCCCCCCCCCCCCCCCCCCCCCCCCCCCCCCCCCCCCCCCCCCCCCCCCCCCCCCCCCCCCCCCCCCCCCCCCCCCCCCCCCCCCCCCCCCCCCCCCCCCCCCCCCCCCCCCCCCCCCCCCCCCCCCCCCCCCCCCCCCCCCCCCCCCCCCCCCCCCCCCCCCCCCCCCCCCCCCCCCCCCCCCCCCCCCCCCCCCCCCCCCCCCCCCCCCCCCCCCCCCCCCCCCCCCCCCCCCCCCCCCCCCCCCCCCCCCCCCCCCCCCCCCCCCCCCCCCCCCCCCCCCCCCCCCCCCCCCCCCCCCCCCCCCCCCCCCCCCCCCCCCCCCCCCCCCCCCCCCCCCCCCCCCCCCCCCCCCCCCCCCCCCCCCCCCCCCCCCCCCCCCCCCCCCCCCCCCCCCCCCCCCCCCCCCCCCCCCCCCCCCCCCCCCCCCCCCCCCCCCCCCCCCCCCCCCCCCCCCCCCCCCCCCCCCCCCCCCCCCCCCCCCCCCCCCCCCCCCCCCCCCCCCCCCCCCCCCCCCCCCCCCCCCCCCCCCCCCCCCCCCCCCCCCCCCCCCCCCCCCCCCCCCCCCCCCCCCCCCCCCCCCCCCCCCCCCCCCCCCCCCCCCCCCCCCCCCCCCCCCCCCCCCCCCCCCCCCCCCCCCCCCCCCCCCCCCCCCCCCCCCCCCCCCCCCCCCCCCCCCCCCCCCCCCCCCCCCCCCCCCCCCCCCCCCCCCCCCCCCCCCCCCCCCCCCCCCCCCCCCCCCCCCCCCCCCCCCCCCCCCCCCCCCCCCCCCCCCCCCCCCCCCCCCCCCCCCCCCCCCCCCCCCCCCCCCCCCCCCCCCCCCCCCCCCCCCCCCCCCCCCCCCCCCCCCCCCCCCCCCCCCCCCCCCCCCCCCCCCCCCCCCCCCCCCCCCCCCCCCCCCCCCCCCCCCCCCCCCCCCCCCCCCCCCCCCCCCCCCCCCCCCCCCCCCCCCCCCCCCCCCCCCCCCCCCCCCCCCCCCCCCCCCCCCCCCCCCCCCCCCCCCCCCCCCCCCCCCCCCCCCCCCCCCCCCCCCCCCCCCCCCCCCCCCCCCCCCCCCCCCCCCCCCCCCCCCCCCCCCCCCCCCCCCCCCCCCCCCCCCCCCCCCCCCCCCCCCCCCCCCCCCCCCCCCCCCCCCCCCCCCCCCCCCCCCCCCCCCCCCCCCCCCCCCCCCCCCCCCCCCCCCCCCCCCCCCCCCCCCCCCCCCCCCCCCCCCCCCCCCCCCCCCCCCCCCCCCCCCCCCCCCCCCCCCCCCCCCCCCCCCCCCCCCCCCCCCCCCCCCCCCCCCCCCCCCCCCCCCCCCCCCCCCCCCCCCCCCCCCCCCCCCTGCTTTGATTGACGGTAGCATTATAAGATGATCTCTCACTAATTATCAAGAAGCGTTCTCCCTGAGTATGCACCATTGTGAAAGTTCTTCGTGCTGAGACACCACGTGATGATCGGGTGTGATAGGCTCTACGTTCAAATACAACGGGTGCAAAACAGTTGCACACGCGGAATACTCAGGTTATACTTGACGAGCCAAGCATATACAGACATGGCCTCGAAACACGGAGACTGAAAGGTCGAGCGTGAATCATATAGTAGATATGATCAACATAGTGATGTTCACCGATGAAACTACTCCATCTCACGTGATGATCGGACATGGTTTAGTTAATTTGGATCACGTAATCACTTAGAGGATTAGAGGGATGTCTATCTAAGTGGGAGTTCTTTAAGTAATATGATTAATTGAACATAAATTTATCATGAAACTTAGTACCTGATAGTATCTTGCTTGTATATGTTTGATTGTAGATAGATGGCCCGTGCTATTGTTCCGTTGAATTTTAATGCGTTCCTTGAGAAAGCAAAGTTGAAAGATGATGGTAGCAATTACACGGACTGGGTCCGTAACTTGAGGATTATCCTCATTGCTGAACAGAAGAATTATGTCCTGGAAGCACCGCTAGGTGCCAGGCCTGCTGCTGGAGCAACACCAGATGTTATGAACGTCTGGCAGAGCAAAGCTGATGACTACTTGATAGTTCAGTGTGCCATGCTTTATGGCTTAGAATCGGGACTTCAACGACGTTTTGAACATCATGGATCATATGAGATGTTCCAGGAGTTGAAGTTAATATTTCAAGCAAATGACCGGATTGAGAGATATGAAGTCTCCAATAAGTTCTATAGCTGCAAGATGGAGGAGAACAGTTCTGTCAGTGAGCATATACTCAAAATGTCTGGGTATAATAATCACTTGATTCAATTGGGAGTTAATCTTCCAGATGATTGCGTCATTGATAGAATTCTCCAATCACTGCCACCAAGCTACAAAAGCTTCGTGATGAACTATAATATGCAAGGGATGAATAAGACTATTACCGAGCTCTTTGCAATGCTGAAAGCTGCGGAGGTAGAAATCAAGAAGGAGCATCAAGTATTGATGGTCAACAAGACCACTAGTTTCAAGAAAAGGGCAAAGGGAAGAAGAAGGGGAACTTCAAAAAGAACAGCAAGCAAGTTGCTACTCAAGAGAAGAAACCCAAACCTGGACCTAAGCCTGAAACTGAGTGCTTCTACTGCAAGCAGACTGGTCACTGGAAGCGGAACTGCCCCAAGTATTTGGCGGATAAGAAGGATGGCAAGGTGAACAAAGGTATACGTGATATACATGTTATTGATGTGTACCTTACTAATGCTCGCAGTAGCACCTGGGTATTTGATACTGGTTCTGTTGCTAATATTTACAACTCGAAACAGGGACTACGGAGATTGGTTCTTGCTTAAGCCCGTAGCAGCCACGTAAAACTTGCAACAACAAAGTAGAGGACGTCTAACTTGTTTTTGCAGGGCATGTTGTGATGTGATATGGTCAAGACATGATGCTAAATTTTATTGTATGAGATGATCATGTTTTGTAACCGAGTTATCGGCAACTGGCAGGAGCCATATGGTTGTCGCTTTATTGTATGCAATGCAATCGCGCTGTAATGCTTTACTTTATCACTAAGCGGTAGCGATAGTCGTGGAAGCATAAAATTGGTGAGACGACAACGATGCTACGATGGAGATCAAGGTGTCGCGCCGGTGACGTTGGAGATCACGACGGTGCTTCGAAGATGGAGATCACAAGCACAAGATGATGATGGCCGGGGGGGGGGGGGGGGGGGGGGGGGGGGGGGGGGGGGGGGGGGGGGGGGGGGGGGGGGGGGGGGGGGGGGGGGGGGGGGGGGGGGGGGGGGGGGGGGGGGGGGGGGGGGGGGGGGGGGGGGGGGGGGGGGGGGGGGGGGGGGGGGGGGGGGGGGGGGGGGGGGGGGGGGGGGGGGGGGGGGGGGGGGGGGGGGGGGGGGGGGGGGGGGGGGGGGGGGGGGGGGGGGGGGGGGGGGGGGGGGGGGGGGGGGGGGGGGGGGGGGGGGGGGGGGGGGGGGGGGGGGGGGGGGGGGGGGGGGGGGGGGGGGGGGGGGGGGGGGGGGGGGGGGGGGGGGGGGGGGGGGGGGGGGGGGGGGGGGGGGGGGGGGGGGGGGGGGGGGGGGGGGGGGGGGGGGGGGGGGGGGGGGGGGGGGGGGGGGGGGGGGGGGGGGGGGGGGGGGGGGGGGGGGGGGGGGGGGGGGGGGGGGGGGGGGGGGGGGGGGGGGGGGGGGGGGGGGGGGGGGGGGGGGGGGGGGGGGGGGGGGGGGGGGGGGGGGGGGGGGGGGGGGGGGGGGGGGGGGGGGGGGGGGGGGGGGGGGGGGGGGGGGGGGGGGGGGGGGGGGGGGGGGGGGGGGGGGGGGGGGGGGGGGGGGGGGGGGGGGGGGGGGGGGGGGGGGGGGGGGGGGGGGGGGGGGGGGGGGGGGGGGGGGGGGGGGGGGGGGGGGGGGGGGGGGGGGGGGGGGGGGGGGGGGGGGGGGGGGGGGGGGGGGGGGGGGGGGGGGGGGGGGGGGGGGGGGGGGGGGGGGGGGGGGGGGGGGGGGGGGGGGGGGGGGGGGGGGGGGGGGGGGGGGGGGGGGGGGGGGGGGGGGGGGGGGGGGGGGGGGGGGGGGGGGGGGGGGGGGGGGGGGGGGGGGGGGGGGGGGGGGGGGGGGGGGGGGGGGGGGGGGGGGGGGGGGGGGGGGGGGGGGGGGGGGGGGGGGGGGGGGGGGGGGGGGGGGGGGGGGGGGGGGGGGGGGGGGGGGGGGGGGGGGGGGGGGGGGGGGGGGGGGGGGGGGGGGGGGGGGGGGGGGGGGGGGGGGGGGGGGGGGGGGGGGGGGGGGGGGGGGGGGGGGGGGGGGGGGGGGGGGGGGGGGGGGGGGGGGGGGGGGGGGGGGGGGGGGGGGGGGGGGGGGGGGGGGGGGGGGGGGGGGGGGGGGGGGGGGGGGGGGGGGGGGGGGGGGGGGGGGGGGGGGGGGGGGGGGGGGGGGGGGGGGGGGGGGGGGGGGGGGGGGGGGGGGGGGGGGGGGGGGGGGGGGGGGGGGGGGGGGGGGGGGGGGGGGGGGGGGGGGGGGGGGGGGGGGGGGGGGGGGGGGGGGGGGGGGGGGGGGGGGGGGGGGGGGGGGGGGGGGGGGGGGGGGGGGGGGGGGGGGGGGGGGGGGGGGGGGGGGGGGGGGGGGGGGGGGGGGGGGGGGGGGGGGGGGGGGGGGGGGGGGGGGGGGGGGGGGGGGGGGGGGGGGGGGGGGGGGGGGGGGGGGGGGGGGGGGGGGGGGGGGGGGGGGGGGGGGGGGGGGGGGGGGGGGGGGGGGGGGGGGGGGGGGGGGGGGGGGGGGGGGGGGGGGGGGGGGGGGGGGGGGGGGGGGGGGGGGGGGGGGGGGGGGGGGGGGGGGGGGGGGGGGGGGGGGGGGGGGGGGGGGGGGGGGGGGGGGGGGGGGGGGGGGGGGGGGGGGGGGGGGGGGGGGGGGGGGGGGGGGGGGGGGGGGGGGGGGGGGGGGGGGGGGGGGGGGGGGGGGGGGGGGGGGGGGGGGGGGGGGGGGGGGGGGGGGGGGGGGGGGGGGGGGGGGGGGGGGGGGGGGGGGGGGGGGGGGGGGGGGGGGGGGGGGGGGGGGGGGGGGGGGGGGGGGGGGGGGGGGGGGGGGGGGGGGGGGGGGGGGGGGGGGGGGGGGGGGGGGGGGGGGGGGGGGGGGGGGGGGGGGGGGGGGGGGGGGGGGGGGGGGGGGGGGGGGGGGGGGGGGGGGGGGGGGGGGGGGGGGGGGGGGGGGGGGGGGGGGGGGGGGGGGGGGGGGGGGGGGGGGGGGGGGGGGGGGGGGGGGGGGGGGTTTATTATTCATGCTAGAATTTTATTAACTGGAAACATAATACTTGTGTGAATACATAGACAAACAGAGTGTCCCTAGTATGCCTCTACTTGACTAGCTCGTTGATCAAAGATGGTTATGTTTCCTGACCATAGACATGTGTTGTCATTTGATTAACGGGGTCATATCATTAAGAGAATGATGTGATTGACTTGACCCATTCCGTTAGCTTAGCACTTGATCGTTTAGTTTTCTGCTATTGCTTTCTTCACGACTTATACATGTTCCTATGACTATGAGATTATGCAACTCCCGTTTACCGGAGGAACACTTTGTGTGCTACCAAACGTCACAACATAACTGGGTGATTCTAAAGGTGCTCTACAGGTGTCTCCAAAGGTACTTGTTGGGTTGGCGTATTTCGAGATTAGGATTTGTCACTCTGATTGTCGGAGAGGTATCTCTAGGCCCTCTCGGTAATGCACATCACTTAAGCCTTGCAAGCATTGCAACTAATGAGTTAGTTGTGAGATGGTGTATTACGGAACGAGTAAAGAGACTTGCCGGTAACGAGATTGAACTAGGTATTGAGATACCGACGATCGAATCTCGGGCAAGTAACATACCGATGACAAAGGGAACAACATATGTTGTTATGCGGTCTGACCGACAAAGATCTTTGTAGAATATGTGGGAGCCAATATGAACATCCTGGTTCCGCTATTGGTTATTGACCGGAAACAGTTCTAGGTCATGTCTACATAGTTCTCGAACCCATAGGGTCGCACGCTTAATGTTACGATGACAGTTTTATTATGAGTTTATAAGTTTTGATGTACTGAAGGTTGTTCGGAGTCCCGGATATGATCACGAACATGACGAGGAGTCTCGAAATGGTCGAGATATAAAGATTGATATATTGGAAGCCTATATTTGTATATCAATACTTGAATAAGAGTTTTTCAATGAAAGACCTCGGTGAAGCTGCTTACATATTGGGCATTAAGATCTATAGAGATAGATCAAGACGCTTAATTGGACTTTCACAAAGCACATACCTTGACAAAGTTTTGAAGAAATTCAAAATGGATCAAGCAAAGAAAGGGTTCTTGCCTGTGTTACAAGGTGTGAAGTTGAGTAAGACTCAAAGCCCGACCACTGCAGAAGATAGAGAGAAGATGAAAGATGTTCCCTATGCTTCAATCATAGGCTCTATCATGTATGCAATGCTGTGTACCAGACCTGATGTGTGCCTTGCTATAAGTCTAGCAGGGAGGTACCAAAGTAATCCAGGAGTGGATCACTGGACAACGGTCAAGAATATGCTGAAATACCTGAAAAGGACTAAGGATATGTTTCTCGTTTATGGAGGTGACAAAGAGCTCATCATAAATGGTTACATTGATGCAAGCTTTGACACTGATCCGGATGATTCTAAATCGCAAAACGGATATGTGTTTACATTGAACGGTGGAGCTGTCAGTTGGTGCAATTCTAAACAAAGTGTTGTGGCGGGATCTACATGTGAAGCGGAGTACATAGCTACTTCGGAAGCAGCAAATGAAGGAGTCTGGATGAAGGAGTTCATATCCGATCTAGGTGTCATACCTAGTGCATCGGGTCTAATGAAAATCTTTTCTGACAATACTGGAGCAATTGCCTTAGCAAAGGAATCCAGATTTCACAAGAGAACCAAGCACATCAAGAGACGCTTCAATTCCATCCGGGATCTAGTCTAGGTGGGAGACATAGAAATTTGCAAGATACATACGGATCTGAATGTTGCAGACCCATTGACTAAGCCTCTGGGGGGGGGGGGGGGGGGGGGGGGGGGGGGGGGGGGGGGGGGGGGGGGGGGGGGGGGGGGGGGGGGGGGGGGGGGGGGGGGGGGGGGGGGGGGGGGGGGGGGGGGGGGGGGGGGGGGGGGGGGGGGGGGGGGGGGGGGGGGGGGGGGGGGGGGGGGGGGGGGGGGGGGGGGGGGGGGGGGGGGGGGGGGGGGGGGGGGGGGGGGGGGGGGGGGGGGGGGGGGGGGGGGGGGGGGGGGGGGGGGGGGGGGGGGGGGGGGGGGGGGGGGGGGGGGGGGGGGGGGGGGGGGGGGGGGGGGGGGGGGGGGGGGGGGGGGGGGGGGGGGGGGGGGGGGGGGGGGGGGGGGGGGGGGGGGGGGGGGGGGGGGGGGGGGGGGGGGGGGGGGGGGGGGGGGGGGGGGGGGGGGGGGGGGGGGGGGGGGGGGGGGGGGGGGGGGGGGGGGGGGGGGGGGGGGGGGAGGTTCAGCCGCAAGCACAGTGGGCCCTTGCACTTTACCTCCTTAGCCTTGGCCTTCTTGTCTTCAAGATCGACCTCCGGATGCTCCAGAAGGGAGAGGCGACCTTCCTCTGCCCTCACGCATCTGGCTGCCATGTTGAACATTTCCAGAGCCAAACACAAGTCCTCGTGGATGGCGAGCTCCTCCTTCATCTTGACATCTCGGACACCATCAGAGAACGCCAAGATGATGGCCTCGTCCGACACCTTTGGGATCTTGAGGCGAACGTTCGTGAAGCGCTATATGTACTTGTGCAAGGTCTCGCCCGGCTGCTGCTTTATGCGCCGCAGGTCGCCTGTTGCAGGAGCACGATCGCGAGTGCCCTCAAAGTTGGTGATGAAGCGCTCGTGCAACTCATCTCAGGAGGAGATCGACCCCACCAGGAGGTTCAGGAGCCAAGAACGCATGCCATCCTTGAGGGCCATGGGAAACCAGTTTGCCATGACCTTGTCGTTGCTATTTGCCTCCTTGATGCTCAGCTCATAGAGCTGGAGGAACTCAGTGGGGTCGGGGGTGCCGTCGCAGTGTGGAGGCAGATCCGGCTTGAACTTGCCGGGCCAAACGACGCGGTGTAGCTCCAGGGTGAAAGCACGGCAGCCTGCCGCACTCATAAGTACGGGTCGCGTGGGGGGAGCTTGGTCTTGATGCCCACGCGCCATAGGCTCCGGTGGCGCGAGGTCTTGGTGCTGGCGCTGAGGCGCTGGGAGCGCGCGCAGCGGCCAGCGGCCGCTGCACCACCTGGCAGCTTGCCTCATCGCGTGCTAGCGCCCTGCGCGGCGGGTTGCGTTGAGGTGCATCACGCTCGGGCTCAGGGTTGATGTTGTGTCGAGGAGGAGGAGGAGGTGCGCCGTGGGCCACATCGCCTACCTGGGACAGCGGGGGAGGCAGCGAGCGAGACGGTGCAGGGGCCTCTCCGGCGGGGCTGACGAGCTCGGCGGTGCGGCCTAGCCAGTCTTTGTAGTGGCCATTGACGGGACGATAACACAGGAGTTCCTGTGCCATGAGCAGTGCAGCCTGCGCGTTCGCCGGCCCCCGACGAGCATGAGAGGAGGATGCCATGGTTGGGGTAGGTGACGGAGTGGCGGTGCGGCCATCACGCCGCACGGAAGGTGGCAGCGACGAATCCTGGTGCTCGTGAGCCGCAGGACCGGTGGCGGCGTTGGCCGCGGGGGAAGCAGAGCGGTGAGGAGCTCCGTTGCCGGTGGGTGCCGTTTGGGCGATGCGAGCGGCCCGGCGCTCGGCACGAACACGGCGAGCGTCAGCCATGGGAGTGACGGAGCAGAAGCGGAGCAAGGGTGGAAGAAAGACTTTGACACACCCCTACCTGGCATGCCAAATGTCGGATTCAGGGCTCCGCAGACCCAAGAAGGTTCGAACTCTGGGGCGTGTGTGAAGAACTCAACATATCCTGCTAACCAGCTCGTCGCCCTTCGGCCTAGCTCGATTCACGCAAACAATGAAGAATATGAGCATGACAGTTTACCCAAGTTCGGGCCACCTTGCGATGTAATACCCTACTCCTGCTTTTGGGGTGGATTGGCCTCGCGAGGGGCTGAGCATGAACTAGTACAAAGGATGAACAACCTCACGAGGAACTGGGGTGAGGAAATGAGTCGACCGGGTTCGGATCCGATCCTATGGTGGTGGCTAGCCTATACTTATAGTGGCCTCGGTCCTCTTCCCCCAAAACGTAGGCGGGAAGGGGTTCCACAGTGTCCAATTTGAAAGGGGACAAGTAGTACACCTTATCCTGATGAAAGGTAGTCTTCACCTGCAAAGCCTCTGGTCGTGACGCAGCAGTGGGCTCGGCAATGACATTCGCCCTGCCGTGCTGGTGGTCTCGGTCTCGTTGCACTGGAATGGAAACCTTTGCCAGATTCCTCAGGAACCCACACCTGTGCTTGCCTCCTTAGCACCAAAGAGGAAACTGCCTTCTCTGCACCCGCTAGCACCCGCCTGGCCTTGGTCGTCATGGCTTGCGTCATCGGAACCTCATGAGCTGGGTACCTGCATAGAAATCTCTGCTCCTCCGGAGGCAGCCTGGGGAGGCCGCTCCCTCGGGAGGTCTTGGTGTCGTCTGCGTCGCGAGGCTTGGCCCCTCGCGAGGGTCTCGTCTTGATTGCCTTGTAGATGGGCCATACCAAGCCGTCGAAGGAGCCATGCCATGGGCCGCAGGCAGGCAAGTTTGGGTACCCTGGTTCCCATAACACCGACAGCCGTTGCCTGCTGCCTCTCCGGGGGAGGTGACGGCTCAAGGGGCCATCTGTCGGTGTCAAAACCGGCCGATCTTGGGTAGGGGGGTCCCGAACTGTGCGTCTGAGGATCGAAGGTAACAGGAGATGGGGGACACGATGTTTACCCAGGTTCGGGCCCTCTTGATGGAGGTAAAACCCTATGTCCTGCTTGATTGTATTTGATGAGTATAGGGGTTACAAGAGTTGATCTACCACGAGATCGTAA
This sequence comes from Thinopyrum obtusiflorum, assembly GCA_036873465.1. Lineage (NCBI taxonomy): Eukaryota > Viridiplantae > Streptophyta > Magnoliopsida > Poales > Poaceae > Thinopyrum > Thinopyrum obtusiflorum. Next base: position 18,589 of record JAAAWM010012235.1, read on the forward strand.
TGGCTAAACCCTAGATGTCTAGCCTGTGGGAATTGCCCCCTTGCCTCTACGGACTAAACCCTCTGGTTTATATAGACACCGGGGGAACCTAGGGTTGTACAGAGTCGGTTTACAGAGAAAGGAATCTTCATATCCGAACGCCTAACTTGCCATCCACGCAAAGGAGAGTCCCATCCGGACACGGGAGAAGGTCTTCTATCTTGTATCTTCACAGCCCATCAGTCTGGCCCATGTCACATAGCTCAGACGCCCGGGGACCCCCTAATCCAGGACTCCCTCAGTAGCCCCGGAACTAGGCTTCAATGACGATGTGTCCGGCGCGCAGATTGTCTTCGGCATTGCAAGGCGGGTTCCTCCTCCGAATACTTCAAAGTAGTTGATCAAAAGAACTACATCCGGCTCTGTATAATAGTTACAACCCTGAACCACAAGGGCAAAATACTCAAACCAAACAAGTCATGTCTACTGACAGCTTTTCCAGTGAGATGTTATGTTCTGGCCTTTATTATCATTTCGAACCATTTTGCAGCCTCCCGCTTTGCGCTTCGAGGCGCGGTTCTCATTGACACGTCTTGTCGAAGCAGAGATCGTGTCCCCTTATTGTGGGATTCTCATTAATACGGGTTTGGGTAATCCAACCGTGCCATTCGCGTGACCCCTTGGGAATAGGTGAGTTTTAAGGCTCGTGGGGAGACGCTCAATATTCACTGCCTTTATAAGAAGATAAGGATCCATCTTTCACCCCACGCCTTCTTCCTCCCCAGCCCATCCACCCTCGAGCTCCAGCGCCCAAGCTTCAATCTTTTTCGTCCCCAGCAAACACTCCAGCCATGTCTGGATCTGGAGCGCAGGGCAAGTGGATGGCCTCCTCCGTCACGGAGGGAAACATCAAGGAACTCCGGGAAGCGGGGTATTTAGCCGTGGAAATCGCCCACCGGCTCCCTGCCAAAAAGCATATCATCCCCACCCCGGAGCCTAATGAGAGGGTAGTATTTACCCCTCACTTCCTTCGCGGGCTAGGGTTTTCGCTACACCCTTTCATCCGTGGGATCATGTTCTATTACGGGCTAGATTTCCATGATCTAGCCCCGAATTCTTTCCTCAACATCTCGGCGTTTATCATCATGTGTGAGGCGTTCCTCCGAATCCCCCCTCACTTCGGCCTGTAGCTCAAGGTCTTCAACATGAAGCCGAAAGTGGTCAAGGGTCAACACGCGGAGTGCGGCGGTGCCATGGTGAGCAAGCTCCCCAATGTCACCTGGCCAAAGGGGACCTTCGTAGAGACCGTGAAGGGATGGCAACAGGAGTGGTTCTACATCATGGAGCCCCATGACGCCATGTGGGCCGCTACCCCTGAGTTCAAATCCGATCCTCCAATGCGGCTTGCATCATGGATTAACAAGGGCCTGGATTGGGCATTGTCTGATGAGGTGATGACGCTGTAGAAGCGCGTCAAGAGCAGGATAGAAAAGAACACCAGTCTTGCCAACGTGATTCAGGTGATGCTTTTTTGCCGGATTCTCCCTTGCCAATGCCGGACTCTCCAAATGTGGGAGTTTGATCCGGCCAGTCCCTGAACCTTGCAGCGGTTCTTCGGCACAACGCACAAAGATATATGGAAGCTACTTTTCAAGGCCCAGAAGTCATGGCCGAAAACGACCGAAGACCTCGGCCTCGACCGCGCTCATCCGGCTTCTCCAGTAAGTTGCTCAGATAAAAAGATCCTCAACTTGTAGATCCACGGAGTATGTTAAACCTTACTCTTATCCTTCAGGGCTGGACGAAGAAGGCGGAGCGGATTCGATGTCTGGCTCCGCTGCCCAAAGACCCAGCTATTCCTCTTCTGACGAAGATGCTGGTTCCGGAGAAGAAGGCCAAGAAGAAGGGCAAGGAGGCCAGGAGTGGCCTTCGCCGTAAAGGTACTTCGAACATAGTGTCCGAAGATACCGAAGCTCGCTCCTCCCATGAGGGAGATGAAGACAAAGAGGAAGAGGAGGAGAGTAATTCTCCCCTTAAGGGGGGAAAGAATAAAAGGGGGGCTTCTGAGGACCTAGAGGCGGAGGCGTCCAAAAAGGGGAAGATCACCCTTTCGAACGATTCGGAATCAGACACCGAGGCCATCCCTGCATGGCACCCAAGGCCGAAGCTCCTGGCCGAATCATAAGTATTCAAAGATACTGTATGTACTCGGCTTTTTATGAATTGTAGGATGACATATCTTTGATTTTCAGTCTGGCCCATGACCTCCCCCAACAATCATTGTCTTCGGGGAATTCTTTGGCGCCAGACATGATGGAGAGCGAGTCGCCTCCGCGAGCCTCCCCGCCACATGCCACGGATAACACTGAGGTGTTGTCTCAAAGGACCTCTCCAGGCCAAGGAGAGGTGCGGAAGGCCACTGAAACGGCGCCAGAGGGTAATGCCTCGGCTGCCGGAAACATGGGGGGCGTAATCCCCATGGAGATTGATGGCGGGGGCCCTAACCAGTCCGGCCCCCAGCCAAATACTGCTCTAGAGACCCACACGGCTTCAGGCTTGAGCGAGCAGCCCCCTTCGAAAGAGGGGGGAGTGCCTACTACACCGGCGTCCTCCATCAATCCGGAGGCGCCGGACACCTTCAAGGAAGCACTTCGATGTGCTTTTGTCGCGACTGAACACCGTGCCTTAATGGGTACGGTGGTTGAAAAGGTCCAGTCCGCCAAAAGTGGACTGAATGAAGCATTCACTAGCCTGCTAATAGGCTTTGAGGTATGTGATGTAATATCTGTAGTCGCTTTTCATATATAAAAAGGATGCATGTATATAGATAGTAGCCCCTAAGACTCTGTTTGGCTCTTTGGAAGAAAGAGGACGGACAGAGGGTCAAAAATTCACCAGAAATAACGTACTTATCTATTTTGATGAACATGCTTCACTGTTAGCGGCTTCAGCCAAGGATGCTGAAGTTTCCGAACTCCAGCGGAAACTAAAGCTGGCTGATGATGAAATCGACCGTATCAACAAGCGGGTCAATGAGGCCCAAGGTATGCTTTTGAATGTCTCCTGACGAGCCAAATTTGCAATACAAAATCAAAGCTGAAGCTCATGTGCTGCTATGTTTATGAATATAGGCAGCGCGGCCAAGGTCGAGACCCTCAAGAGTGCCCTTGCTGAAGCCAAGAAGGAGGCAGAGGCAAGCAAGGCGGCCGCTGATAAAGCGGCTGCGGATTTAGAGGCCGAGCAGGCGACCCGTCGCAAGTATGAGGGGCAGGTGACCGAAGTGGAGCAGGCGCTTCTAGACGCCGCCAACAAGTGTGAGGCCCTAGAGGAGAGTAATAAAGCCCAAGCAGCCGAACTCAACAAGGCTCTTCAAGAGGCAAAGGATGCGCGAGGCGAGTCCCGAGCGGCTCGCGAGGAGATCAAGCAGGTTGGACAGATAGCGGCTGGTAAGCCTTTTCTTTTACAGAGTATATTTGGCGGTCGAAGATATACTTTTCTAAATCGACTGTGGAGTGCTCCAGACGCCTTTGTGGATCTCCCAAGGAGTGCAGCTGACGCCGCAGAGTACTTCTGGGCCCAAGAGGGGAACACGACGAAAAAGCTCTTCTGGTCGCAGTACCTGGCGCCAGAGCGGCCAGCGCTGCTAAACAACCAGATGATGCAGCTGGCCGAGCTGCATAGGATGTCTGGTTTGGCCATGAAGGATATCATAGTCCGGCTATGGCCAGCCAGACCCATACCAAGCAGCTACTTTGGCCTGGTCAAGCGGCTCGGCGACGCCTTGCCGCGAATTGAAGCTATGAAGTGTTCAGTGTGTATAGAAGGTGCGCGGATGGCCTTTGCCCGTGTCAAAATGCACTGAGCGAAGATGAAGATAGCCGATGTGGCGGTTGAGGGCCCACCCGGAGGCAAGGCCCACCTCAAGCCGGAGCGCTACTTTGACGATGTCCTTGAGGGTGCCCGCTTGATAGAGGGTCAATGCTCAAAGGATATTATATTCGAGTAAATGTATCCGAGCTGCCCAGACATTGTATTATAAACCAAGGCCTTTGTAATATATTTGTGCCTGTAACCTTACATTATTTTTCCTCCTGTGCGGCCGTTTTTATCTTTGAGAGTTTGCCAGTCGTCGGCTTCAGCCCCCACGTAGATACTACGGGGGTGTTCAGAATAGCACATAATCACACTTGACCCAACGTCTTGGTCCGTAAAGGAGGTGTCAGTGCGGTGAACCAGGCAATCGGACTATGTGGCTTTACCACTCTCACTTAGCCATAGGAGTTTGACAATGGGGCTGTAAGGTAGCCCCTGGTGCGTATGCGGCTATCGAACTTAGATGCCTTAGACGCGTGACTGAAAAAAGCCAGTCCTTCGTGTAATACGGGAAAAAATCGCTAAAGATTTAATAAGTCGCTGAATTGCTGACCAGCTCTCGCCGCATCACGATAGTCAGTTTTCGGCTTTCTCTACTGAGGTGCTTGACCGGGCTAGCCAGAAACACAATCGCAGTAGTTCTCCCTTTACTACCTTAGCCGAAAACGGAACGTAAGGTAGCAAGCACAGGAGCCGGGCAACCCAACTATTGACCAAAGACGTGATTCGGAGCAGATGCATATAATGCAGTATTCGGGACGCCGAAGTGTACTCTGAGAGTGTTCGGACTTTTTTATTGTTGAAGATACATATAGAGCCCCTGGCGATTAAAGTCTTACCAAGGTGTATATGCCAATTCGGACGTGAAGTGGAAAAACAGAAAAAGGTAAGCCAATGCCTAACAGGGTTGGGCGAAACTGTTTCCATTATAGTCTGATTGGTACGTCAAACGTATTTGTACAGGAAGATGCGATATGCATCACGGCTATCTTACATGTCGAAGACAAGGGAAAGCTGAATACAGGTCCTAAAATTAAAAAAATTATCTTGAAGATCCTTTGGACACTCTGCCGCATGTCTGCGCCGCTTGTCACCTTGGTGTATGATCCTTTGAAAGGATCAATAATTGAGTATGCATAAGGGGCCTGGAAGGCGGCCCCTATTACCACCAGGAATTGATGTAAGTTTTCACTTTACAGAACAGGTATGGATAAGAAGGAACTTATCTGTTTGGCTTGCCGGGGACCGCTATGTAGGCTTGTCTCCATTTCTTCTCTTTGGGACTAAGTCCACGACAAGAACCCTGCAGCTTAGTGCAGATGAAAACAGAGCTACATGCGACCTTATCTACATGAACATGCTATGCTCATGATATGATTATGCATGCATGCAAGTTTCGGGGGCCCCCCAGCGCTTCATTTATTTATCTGGTGCTTAGGGTCTGCGCCTGGCTTTGTACAAAGGGTTACATGCAACTTCGGCAAGGCTTGTACAAAAGGGTGGCTGTCGGCAAGGCCCAACAGCCGCGCCTTCCGGGTAGAACTTACGGAGATGCTCAATGTTCCATGACTTTTGCAATTGAATGCCATATCCGGTCTCCAGATGGACTGCGCCAGGTCTGGTGACTCGTACTACCCGGTAAGGGCCTTCCCACTTCGGCGTCAACTTGTTTGAACCCTTGGCGGACTGAACACGTGTGACACCCTGGTTTTCGCTCTTGTTTTTTTTTCTTCGCGGGATTTGGGGGGGGGGGGGGGGGGGGGGGGGGGGGGGGGGGGGGGGGGGGGGGGGGGGGGGGGGGGGGGGGGGGGGGGGGGGGGGGGGGGGGGGGGGGGGGGGGGGGGGGGGGGGGGGGGGGGGGGGGGGGGGGGGGGGGGGGGGGGGGGGGGGGGGGGGGGGGGGGGGGGGGGGGGGGGGGGGGGGGGGGGGGGGGGGGGGGGGGGGGGGGGGGGGGGGGGGGGGGGGGGGGGGGGGGGGGGGGGGGGGGGGGGGGGGGGGGGGGGGGGGGGGGGGGGGGGGGGGGGGGGGGGGGGGGGGGGGGGGGGGGGGGGGGGGGGGGGGGGGGGGGGGGGGGGGGGGGGGGGGGGGGGGGGGGGGGGGGGGGGGGGGGGGGGGGGGGGGGGGGGGGGGGGGGGGGGGGGGGGGGGGGGGGGGGGGGGGGGGGGGGGGGGGGGGGGGGGGGGGGGGGGGGGGGGGGGGGGGGGGGGGGGGGGGGGGGGGGGGGGGGGGGGGGGGGGGGGGGGGGGGGGGGGGGGGGGGGGGGGGGGGGGGGGGGGGGGGGGGGGGGGGGGGGGGGGGGGGGGGGGGGGGGGGGGGGGGGGGGGGGGGGGGGGGGGGGGGGGGGGGGGGGGGGGGGGGGGGGGGGGGGGGGGGGGGGGGGGGGGGGGGGGGGGGGGGGGGGGGGGGGGGGGGGGGGGGGGGGGGGGGGGGGGGGGGGGGGGGGGGGGGGGGGGGGGGGGGGGGGGGGGGGGGGGGGGGGGGGGGGGGGGGGGGGGGGGGGGGGGGGGGGGGGGGGGGGGGGGGGGGGGGGGGGGGGGGGGGGGGGGGGGGGGGGGGGGGGGGGGGGGGGGGGGGGGGGGGGGGGGGGGGGGGGGGGGGGGGGGGGGGGGGGGGGGGGGGGGGGGGGGGGGGGGGGGGGGGGGGGGGGGGGGGGGGGGGGGGGGGGGGGGGGGGGGGGGGGGGGGGGGGGGGGGGGGGGGGGGGGGGGGGGGGGGGGGGGGGGGGGGGGGGGGGGGGGGGGGGGGGGGGGGGGGGGGGGGGGGGGGGGGGGGGGGGGGGGGGGGGGGGGGGGGGGGGGGGGGGGGGGGGGGGGGGGGGGGGGGGGGGGGGGGGGGGGGGGGGGGGGGGGGGGGGGGGGGGGGGGGGGGGGGGGGGGGGGGGGGGGGGGGGGGGGGGGGGGGGGGGGGGGGGGGGGGGGGGGGGGGGGGGGGGGGGGGGGGGGGGGGGGGGGGGGGGGGGGGGGGGGGGGGGGGGGGGGGGGGGGGGGGGGGGGGGGGGGGGGGGGGGGGGGGGGGGGGGGGGGGGGGGGGGGGGGGGGGGGGGGGGGGGGGGGGGGGGGGGGGGGGGGGGGGGGGGGGGGGGGGGGGGGGGGGGGGGGGGGGGGGGGGGGGGGGGGGGGGGGGGGGGGGGGGGGGGGGGGGGGGGGGGGGGGGGGGGGGGGGGGGGGGGGGGGGGGGGGGGGGGGGGGGGGGGGGGGGGGGGGGGGGGGGGGGGGGGGGGGGGGGGGGGGGGGGGGGGGGGGGGGGGGGGGGGGGGGGGGGGGGGGGGGGGGGGGGGGGGGGGGGGGGGGGGGGGGGGGGGGGGGGGGGGGGGGGGGGGGGGGGGGGGGGGGGGGGGGGGGGGGGGGGGGGGGGGGGGGGGGGGGGGGGGGGGGGGGGGGGGGGGGGGGGGGGGGGGGGGGGGGGGGGGGGGGGGGGGGGGGGGGGGGGGGGGGGGGGGGGGGGGGGGGGGGGGGGGGGGGGGGGGGGGGGGGGGGGGGGGGGGGGGGGGGGGGGGGGGGGGGGGGGGGGGGGGGGGGGGGGGGGGGGGGGGGGGGGGGGGGGGGGGGGGGGGGGGGGGGGGGGGGGGGGGGGGGGGGGGGGGGGGGGGGGGGGGGGGGGGGGGGGGGGGGGGGGGGGGGGGGGGGGGGGGGGGGGGGGGGGGGGGGGGGGGGGGGGGGGGGGGGGGGGGGGGGGGGGGGGGGGGGGGGGGGGGGGGGGGGGGGGGGGGGGGGGGGGGGGGGGGGGGGGGGGGGGGGGGGGGGGGGGGGGGGGGGGGGGGGGGGGGGGGGGGGGGGGGGGGGGGGGGGGGGGGGGGGGGGGGGGGGGGGGGGGGGGGGGGGGGGGGGGGGGGGGGGGGGGGGGGGGGGGGGGGGGGGGGGGGGGGGGGGGGGGGGGGGGGGGGGGGGGGGGGGGGGGGGGGGGGGGGGGGGGGGGGGGGGGGGGGGGGGGGGGGGGGGGGGGGGGGGGGGGGGGGGGGGGGCTCTGTGTTATTCTTATGTGTTTAATTAATGAATATGCCTGTGATAGAAATAATTAAACTTCTATTAGACTGCACTTACTGTTTACATTACTTGCATTAGTTTGCTATGTGATAATTCAAAGTAATTTATTTAAATTCCTAGTTGTTATCATCTCAAGTTATTGTGATAAACAACCATGCTTGTTAAATGATGGCTAAAACTAAACCTAGTCGGTTGATCCAGAGTCATTTGTCTGGACTTATCCGTGCAACCACATTTGCCGGTATGGGACGGCCTTGACTTTGTCTGATCGCGTGCTCTTTTATCAGTACCACCAACTAGGGAACGTTATGCGTGCGTGCTACCCTGGCCCGGTGGGCGATGATAACCTTGTGAGCCCAGTTGAGTTATTTGTCGGCGTCCCCGTTTGGGACAGTTTAGTTAGCAACGACGGTGGCAGGTGTCACGAGGTGACACAGGGGCCACCCAGGACATGACCCTGGGAGGTTATGATTGTCGGTGGTACGGTAAAGGAGTCACGGGTTAGGTGGGTTTCGTTGGAGCAACCCTGGTCCACCCGAATGGGATCACGAGGTCAGGTGCTCCATGGTGTGGGTAAAGTGCGCAACCTCTGCAGAGTGTAAGAATCTATTCGAATAGCCGCGTCCACGGTATTGGACAGTCCGTCCAGACCTCACTAGGTGGTCAACCGGAACAGTGATAATAATGATGGAAGAACTCGTCTTATAATCGGTAGTACTCGGCGACCCGTGAATATTCTGAGGGTTGTAAGGCAACCCGGAAGAGAGTAAGTTTGTCGGACTTGTAGTGCAGATGCATAGACATCAGATGATGTCAGGAGTATGATATATTAGCCATGGGATGGCTATGAGATGGGTGGTCGGATGACCACATGATTTGGATGGGATTTGCATCATGAGAATATTCGGAGTATTAAATATTTATCTAATATGCTTTTATCTTACTGCATTTACTTCAGTGGTTATCTTGCTAAATAACCCTGCTATGGCATGATAATCAATATTGCTACCTAGTTATGCCATGTCATGATAATTAATATTGCTCTAATAACTAATGCATGCTTGAATGCCATGGATTGCTTTGCTTGGTGTATATGTTGGTTTGGTTTGCTTGCAAGTACATTCAAAAGTACTCAGCGGCCTTCAATGTGGCCAGGTTCACATAAGGATCCATCGTCTATCGTCGAGGAGCCGAAGCATTCGCGGGCTAGGAGAGTAACCCCGTCAGATCCCTGTGGATTGGAGCCGCACCAAGACCATGCTGCCTTAGATAGAGCTTTTCCGCTGCCATCACTCTCGTAATATATCTTGTAAGACTTATATATCCATTAATAGAATTGTCTGTGTTCATGATACTTGTTATAAACGCGCATGCCAAAGTTATTTCCTGGGCTGGTATGCGTGGCGACCGTCTGGCTACAGTGGTAATCAGGCGGGGCGCCACAACGGATGGTATTGGAGAAGCCAGGCTGACCGTAGGTTACCCTAGCTAGACTTCATTATCTTGTGCTCAGTAGAAAGCCCAGATGGATTTCTGCCATCTTTGCCAAGCAGGCACGGCTACTATTGATCATAAGGCAACCCCATAGGTTTTTGGCTCCATCAGACCCCAACTCTCATGGCCTTTACCTCCGGTACGAAATGCTCGCACCCGGCAACGACCCGTGAGCCCTGAACCCCTAGGCAAACCAGATATCCTTACCCTGCTTGCTAGCCATGGCATTTCTCTCCTTAACTCCAGTTTCCTTTGGGAAACACTTATAAATTCCACTTTTCCCCGATAACCTTAGAATCATTGACTAAGCCACTTTGGCTATGGTCATGTGTCGAGTTTGATGCTCGCTAAGGAAGTAGTAGGAGCTTGACACCAGTGCTACCAGGAGCATTGTGTGGTTCCGCTTCTAAATCCTTAGAGTGCATCGAGTGCGCTATACTAGTTTTACTAGTGAATCCTCGGCCATGTGTGTAAGGTCCAAAAATATTTGAGCTTTATTTGCTTTTGGTTTTCGTGGTTTTTGTTTCTTTTGTCGGTTTCGTTTCTTCGCTCCGACTGGATCCATCTGCAAATGCCATCAAGAAGACCAGCATACAACCTGGATAATACCCAATAATCCAAATTCAGCAAGAGTCAAGTCAAGCCAACTGCCTGATATTCAGAACATTATTACCGGATTTGTCAAGAATAAAGGATGGGTTAGAAGCAGAATCTGTGTGCAACAGACAAGGCCAGAACATACCTGAGAGAGTTTGCCTCAGAATAGATCACGCCTAAGGAGCAGTTAGATGAGCTACCAAGAATGAACACCAGTAAGGACAAATTATTCGGTCCTCGATACAAGGATTATTTCAGCCAGTGGGGTGAACCTTGAGCCTTTTCTCAATGGACTCAAGAATCATTTATTACCCACAGAAGACATATTTCAAGAATATGAATGTAGCAAGAGTAGCAACAGAACTCCGGTGCGAAGATACAAAAATGCAAAGCATATTCTGAAATTCACCAGTGCAAATACAAAAATTTCCGGGCACTATGAACAAGGTTTGCAAGGAATATGGATAAGTACACGATTGCCAGAATCAAGGAGCACCCAACATGACTAGAAGCTCAGCTGAACTGAATGGAATTATCTGTCAACTGCTTATCATCGGCAACACTTAGTTTGAATACAAAGGGTATTCTGAATTAATTAATAACATGAGGTCTGCACCAGTCTTGCAACCTTTACAGCAACAATGATCATACCAGCAGAAGGACAAGCGATGTGCATGACCAACGAAATATCTTCAGTAACGGAATGGCCTATATGAAGTTTGGCTCCGCTATGGGTAAATTTCGGATACTTCAGAAGGAAGCCAGAACCGGCCATGGATCCGACTACATACACAGTGAAAGGCTTCTGGTATAAGAAACCCAGCCTTCCTTCACAAGCTAGCAGACTGCCAATCTTACTTGGTACGCCACTTGGTGAGAAAATCTTCGGGGGTACGACACTCCAATCTTTTTCAGCGTGCTACCGCGGAAAGCTTTCAGCATAAGACACCTGACCTTCTGCAGTAAGCCACATGAAGGAAGGATTCTGAGGTACAATACCCAGCCTTCTTCAGCACGCTAATTTGGCAGAAGCTTCGAGCATAAGGGACTCAGCCTTCTTCAACACACCCCGTGCCCATGATAATTCTGTCAGAAGCACGAACTAGCCCAGACACCAGTCCGCCTCAGAACTCAGTGATTATGAAAGGATTTATCCTACCCCTGCATATGTTGTGAGCATGCAGTCCAGTGGATCAGTTCAGGCGAGCCACTCATGCATGGGAATGGATGTGCTCAGAGAACCGTTGGCCCCATAGTTAAAGGAAGAATATGAGCACAACAATCCCTACGAGGTATGCAAGAGTAAGTTGTGAGAACAAGCTCGACAAGCCAGGAAAACAATCAAGGAGCCATGTTGGCAGGTCATGACAAGTCCATCAAAGGAATCCTCAAGAACAAAGAAGTGGTGGACGAACAACCTCCATGACGGTCAACAAGATATAGCTTCACGGACAGAGTGGTATTACCGATCCTCGTCGCACTCTTGCATATACAACAATGCAGCCAGCATCTCACACTCATTATGAATATGGGCCATCAACCAAGATTAAAGGCTATGCTACGAAAGATATACCAGATGATAGTGATGCTATGTTTAGCTCGGTGGTCACAGCAAGGACTACAGAGGCTATATATGACAGAGCCCTCTCCACGAGCAACAGAGTTTGAAACAGGACATTCAGATAGAATGGCTCAAAGCACATCAGCATCAACAACTCTTAGACGTCATGATGTCATTGGAATAAGAGATTACTGTCTATGATTACTTTGTGATCATGCTCGACACTTCAGTTGGGAATACAGCAGCAATGGCTCGGTCATGTTGTTCCTTGAATTGTGGATCACCTAAGGACAAAGTCAGAATGCCTAAGACAAAAGGAAATGTTAGTACAGAACTCACAACTATACTAAGCATTCTAACACGGCAAAAAGAAAGTCACTCCTAGCCATTCGAGGCCATACGAGCACGTGAGCCTGGTACAAGGAAAGGATGTCTTGCCCATGACAGTCAAGGTACGAAGCATCGCAATAAAACCCGAAGCAGTTACTTCCAGGCCAAGGAAATTGAGCTGTTTGTTGATTTTACCTGCTACACCACCCAGCAACACCACTACCAGGATAAAAGTTACACCTGACAGGAAAGAGAAGAATTCAAGGAAGTTGTGTGCAAAGACAACACATGGTCCATCAGGAGAGGCAGTCAAAAGGTTAGTGAACCCAACGAAGACGAGACCGCTGATGGATCCAAGTCGCACACAGGTAAGTCCCCCTTCATTAGGAGGTAAGCCCGGAAATCTCGAGGATGAGATTTTCTTAAGGGGGGTAGGTTTGTGACACCCTGGTTTTTGCTCCTACTTTTTTCCTTTGCGGGATTTGACTCCCGTCTTTTCTCTCGATGTTATTGGATTTTCTCTAGCTCCTGGGTATATGAAGATGGTCATTTAGCCTTGCCTCTCCTATCCAACCAGAGATTCTCTCCAGACCAACCTTGCCACCCGAGATATATTCTCCGGACTTCGCCATCGAAACCCTACCTTCCGAGTTACCTAAATGGAAACCCTAATTCCCTCCGTTACAAAGGAACCCCAATTTCTTTTGATCTTTGGTATCCCAAACTTTTCCCAGTGATCATCCTTCATCTATAAACCCTGGATATGCAAAAACATTGCCAAGTCATTTGCAATATTTTTCATTTATAATTAATTCCTTTTTTTGCCAGTTAAAGGAATTAAATCCAGGAAAATATCTATCCACCTCCAAAGTTGATGAAAACTTGTGGAGATATTCTTTGTGATCATATTGAGCTCCCACAAAAATATTGGCCATAATTAAATAGGGGAAATTGCATTTTCCTATTTAAAGCCAATATTGCATTTTGGGCACCTTCTAAAGGAACTACCATTTTGGTAGCCAGGAAAAATCCCAAATAAATTGTGGAGTTTCTTCTATCCATATCTTCACAATTTCCATCAGAACCCAAGTTCCATAGTTCAAAGTTTGAGCACAACATCCATTTGCAAATTATGTCCAGATTTCTAGTTTGCAAAGGAAGTGCTTGAACCCTTGATCTATTTGAGCTAAAAAAATTCATGGTGGTTAACATTGATAAATTACTCATGGAAACCAAAAATCAGCTCAATTCATCCATCCATTCTTCCCCAGCAATTTTCCAAAGTATCTGGCCAGCAGAAAGCTCTATGAAGGAAGTACCACTTTGGCATTTCCAAATGAGATAAAAGTTTGCCGGTACCTCCATGAATCCAAATAACTCCCCTCCACCAAAATTCAGCTCATTTCATCAAGTCATTTGAGCACAGCTTGAAAATCCCTTTTCTGGACCAAATTTTGCATTGTGAAGGAAGTGCATGCAAACAAGGTCCAAATGCCTTCAAATTTTTCCAGAATCTTCTCATTCCTACCACATTTCAACTTGACAACATACCAGTCCCATTTACCAAGCCATTTCATCTCAGTAACTACTGCAAGATCTTATCCAGAAACTGTTCTGGATCCCCTCAACCACTCTAGAGCCTTCCTGGTCCATCCAATGATCCAACTCATCTGTTTGAGCAGCAAGGGACCTGTTGGACAAGCTTAGACAGGCAGAAGCCTTCGGGAGCATGCCATGCATGTGGTGACCACAAGTAGAGCCGGCCAAAACGGTGGTCCACGTGCTGTCCTCGTTGGGCAGCTCACTCCGACCAGCTCCGACGTGTCCCGACGTGTCTAGTGGCTCCGGAGCGTCCACCTGGCCCTCTCCCGACCCTTCTTCCCTCTGAATCCCTCCTCTCCACGCCACGACGGTCGCCGACACGGCACTGTTCTCCCCGTGATCCGTCGTCATTTTCCTCTCCATTGGCCTCTTCCTCTCTGAGTTGTCCCCTCTCTCTGGCGAAGTCAGGTCGGTAGCCACTCCTCGCGCGCCACCTCGCCGGAGCTCCAGTGCAGCGATAAGCATGCCACGGCGGCCATGCTTATCCCCCTCGCCGGCCGGCTATAAATAGCCGTGGCCGAGCCCTTCCCGGGCATCTCCGAGCACTCCTTCAACCTCACAACCCTCTCAGCTTTGCCCAGACCGAAGAACCGAGCCGCGGAGCTCCTTCTTCTCCACCTTCGGCCATGGAGCCGCCGCCGCCCCTCCGCTCAAATTGGAGCGAGCTGGAGCTCCCCTCGCCCTCTTCTCCCCTCTCGTGGAACTCCCGATGCCACCGAAGCTTCCCCGTCTCTCATTCCACCCGTTGGACCGCCGCAGTCGCATGCCCATCTTCCGCCGTCGCCGGTCGTCGCCGCGGCCGAAGGTGCGCTCACCTCCGCCCCCCCTCGAGGTCTGCGCCACCCCTGGGCAGGTGCGCCTCCTCGTGCTGATCGCTCCGGCGGTCCGAGCTCCGCCGAAGGCGGCCGAAGCCGGCTGGGCCATCGCTGGCCGAACACCGGCCTCGCCCTCTCTCTATTCTGCAGGCGAGCGTCGGGGGAGAAGAAGGGAACGGGAGGAGAGAGAAGAGAGACCTGATAGGAGGGCCCCGACCCCACCTGTCAGTGAGAGAGGCACCTGCCAGGCTGGATAAGTGAAGATGCCTTTGGGCTTTTACGCTTTCCTCGATGGGAAGCGCATTTCCAGCAAAGGCACCACCAGTTTTTACCTAGGGACCTAGAAGTAAATAATTTCTTTATAGAAAGGTCCTTACACAGTCAACCCCTCATATCTTTTCGCTCCTAACTCCGGTCCAGGTGAATCCAGCGCCCACATCTTTGTCTCGTCGAGCCCGTTCCGATGGAGTCATTTTCACAATGTTTTCACATTGTGAAAATGACCATTTTGCCCTTGCCCTAAAATAGCCCCCTTCGAGAGAGAATCCTTTCTAGCAAATTCTTCCGCGGCTTCACCACACCTCCTCTCGGAGTATTCATTGACCCCCAGGCAAGCCGACCATCTGATATATGCCCTAAAGCATTGCTCTGTGTTATTCTTGTGTGTTTAATTAATGAATATGCCTGTGATAGAAATAATTAAACTTCTATTAGACTGCACTTACTGTTTACATTACTTGCAATAGTTTGCTATGTGATAATTCAAAGTAATTTATTTAAATGCCTAGTTGCTATCATCTCAAGTTATTGTGATAAACAGCAATGCTTGTTAAATGATGGCTAAAACTAAACCTAGTCGGTTGATCCAGAGTCACCTGTCCGGACTTATCCGTGCAACCACATTTGCCGGTATGGGATGGCCTTGAATTTGTCTGATCGCGTGCTCTTTTATCGGTACCACCAACTAGGGAAGGTTATGTGTGTGTGCTACCCTGGCCCGGTGGGCGATGATAACCTTGTGAGCCCAGTTGAGTTATTTGTCGACGTCCCCATTTGGGACAGTTTAGTTGGCCACGATGGTGGCAGGTGTCACGAGGTGACACAGGGGCCACCCAGGACATGACCCTGGGAGGGTATGATTGTCGGTGATACGATAGAGGAGTCATGGGTTAGGCGGGTTTCGTTGGAGCAACCCTAGTCCACCCGAATGGGATCACGAGGTCAGATGCTCCATGGTGTGGGTAAAGTGCGCAACCTCTGCAGAGTGTAAGAATCTATTCGAATAGCCGCGTCCACGATATTGGACAGTCCAACCAGACCTCACTAGGTGGTCAACAGGAACAGTGATAATAATGATGGAAGAACTCGTCTTATGATCGGTAGTACTCGGCGACCCATGAATATTTTGAGGGTTGTAAGGTAACCCGGAAGAGAGTAAGTTTGTCAGACTTGTAGTGTAGATGCATAGACATCAGATGATGTCAGGAGTATGATATGTTAGCCATGGGATGGCTATGAGATGGGTGGTCAGATGACCACATGATTGGGATTGGATTTGGATCATGAGAATATTCGGAGTATGAAATATTTATCTAATATGCTTTACCTTACTGCATTTACTTCAGTAGTTATCTTGCTAAATAACCCTGCTATGGCATGATAATCAATATTGCTACCTAGTTATGCCATGTCATGATAATTAATATTGCTCTAATAACTAATGCATGCTTGAATGCCATGGATTGCTTTGCTTGGTGTATATGTTGGTTTGGTTTGCTTGCGAGTACATTCAATAGTACTCAGCAGCCTTCAATGTGGCCAGGTTCACATAAGGATCCGTCGTCTGTCATCGAGGAGCCGAAGCATTCGCGGGCTAGGAGAGTAACTCAGTCAGATCCCTGTGGATTGGAGCCGCACCATGACCATGCTGCCTTAGATAGAGCTTTTCCGCTGCCATCACTCTTGTAATATATCTTGTAAGACTTATATATCCATTAATAGAAATGCATGTGTTCATGATACTTTGTAAACGCGCATGCCAGAGTGATTTCCTGGGCTGGTATGCGTGGCGACCGTCTAGCTATAGTGGTAATCAAGCGGGGCGCCACAACACGCCTAAGGACAAGGTCGTCTTCCTCAAAGCTCCAGGCATGAACCCTGTAGCTGTGATAGTGACGCAGGGCTTGCTGGTAGAGTGCTGCACGTGTAGCAGCCCGGAGACGGTTCTCCTCAAGTAGCACAGCATCGTAACACCGGTGCTGTTCCTATGCTACTTCATCGTAGGCAAGCACTCGAGGTGATCCGAATATGAGTTCCGTGGGGATCACTGCTTCTGCCCCATAGACTAGGGATAAGGGAGTCTGGCCGGTAGCTCGATTTGGTGTCGTACGAAGGGACCAAAGAACCATCGATAGCTCATCGATCTATCGCCTGCCACACTTCTGCAGCTTATCAAATGTTCTTGTCTTGAGTCCTCGCAGCACTTCAGTGCTTGCCCTCTCAGCTTGTTCGTTGCTTCTGGGATGGGCAATAGAGGCAAATGAGACGTTGCTTCTGAGGGCATGAACGTATTGCATGAAGGCGCGGCTTGTGAATTGGGTGCCGTTGTCAGTGATGACTCTGGCGGGTACTCCGAAACGGCACACCAATCCTTTCAAGAACTTGATAGCTGACTGTGCGGTCACCTTCCTCATGGGCTCCACTTTCGGCCACTTTGTAAACTTGTCGATTGCGATAAACAAGTATTCAAAGCCCTCGGTAGCATGGGGGAAGGGGCCCAAGATGTCAAGCCCGCAAACTAAAAATGGCCATGACAAAGGGATCATTTGGAGAGCTTGAGCAGGCTGATGGATATTCTTGGAGTGGAACTGGCAGGCTTCACACTTGGTGACTAGCTCGATTGCATCTTGGAGGGCTGTGGGCCAGTAGAAACCTTGCCGGAAAGCTTTTCCAACCAGGGCCCTTGATCCAATGTGGGAGCCACACATACTGAGGGAGTCCTGGATTAAGGGGTCCTCGGGCGTCCAGGCTACGTAATGTGGGCCGGACTGATGGGCCATGAAGATACAAGATAGAAGACTCTCACTCGTGTCCGGATAGGACTCTCCTTGGCGTGGACGGCAAGCTTGACGTTCGGATATGAAGATTCCTTTCTCTATAACCGACTCTGTACAACCCTAGCCCCCTCCGGTGTCTATATAAACCGGAGGGTTTAGTCTGTAGAGGCAATCATAATCAGACAGGCTAGGCTTCTAGGGTTTTAGCTATTATGATCTCGTGGTAGATCAACTCTTGTAATACTCATATTCATCAAGATCAACCAAGTAGGACATTGGGTATTACCTCCATAGAGAGGGCCCGAACCTGGGTAAACATCGTGTCCCCCATCTCCTATTAGCATCGACCTTAGACGCACAGTTCGGGACCCCCTACCCGAGATCCGCTGGTTTTGACACCGACATTGGTGCTTTCATTGAGAGTTCCGCTGTGTCGTCGCTAGAAGACTCGATGAATCCATCGATCATCCACAGCGATGCTGCCTTGAGGGAGGTCTTTCTCCCTGGCCAGATCTTCATATTCGGCGGTTCGTACTACGGGCCAACTCGCTTGGCCATCTAGAGCAGATCGACAGCTACGCCCCTGGCCATCAGGTCAGGTTTGGAAGCTTGAACTACGTTGCTGATATCCGCGGGGACTTGAACTTCGACGGATTCGAGCCTATGGAAGCCGCTTCCGGCCACCACGATGAACTTGACCTAGATCTGTCATCAGACCATGTCCGGGAGATAGCGCCTGTAACTGCTCTCGCCCTAGATCCGGAGCAGATTGCGTAATCCGAGGACGGGAAGCTCAACCCCGCCACGGAAGCCGCAGACTCAGCGGTGTTGGAGCCGCACACAGACCCAACCTCGAACGGGATCTGTGTCACCGGAACCTCGGATTCGTCTCCGGCCATAGGTTCCGAACCGCGTGCGTCTGCACCCATCGAGCTCGATCGGGCGCCGATCGTCGAGTTCAGCTCCGCGGACATCTTCCGGCACTCACCTTTGGGTGATGTGCTAAACTCATTAAAAACCCTCTCCTTAGCGGGGGACTCACAACCGAATTATATCCGGTTTGAACTGGAGGCTGATGACGGAGAATTTTGCTTCCCACCCACCGCCCACTTCATTGCCACTGTCAAAGACTTAACCAACATGCTCGATTACAACTCCGAAGACATCGACGGTATGGACGACGATGCCGGAGAGGAGCAGGCCCAAAGCCCACCGTTTACTGGGTGCTGGACAGCCACCTCCTCGTATGATGCGTACATGGTGGATACTCCCAAAGAGAATAACGGCAATAACGAGAAAGATCCAGTTGAGGATAAACCTCCTGAGATACAGCCAATGTGCCGACATCAGCGGCACCGCTCTAAATCACGCCGTGGAAAAGACAGCAATACCGGCACGAGAGAAAACAATACTCTGGACGATGCCGAAGATAAAGAAGATCCCGTCGAGCCGACTTCCGAACAGGATGATAGGGAAGATGGGCAAGTCAGCCCTTACGAACAGGCCATAAATGAAGACTCGGAGGACAGCAACTATCTTCCACTCTCCGAAGATGAGGTGAGCCTCGGCGATGAAGACTTTATCGTGCCTGAGGAACCCGTCGAGTAGGAGCGCTTTAAGCGCCGGCTAATAGCCACTGCGAGGAGCTTGAAAAAGAAACAACAGCAGCTTCAAGCTGATCAAGATCTACTCAACGACAGATGGACTGATGTCCTGGCAGCCGAGGAATACGGACTCGAGCGCCCCATCAAAAGTTACCCGAAGCGTAAACTGCTACCCCAATTCAACGACAAGGCACTTGAGCCCATGCCATCAACACATAATGCGGCTGACCGACCACCACATGGCCAGGACAAAGCGGCAACTCAAGCCGAACACCAGCCCATACTACCTCATCGCAAATGCAGAGACATAACAGTTTGGGGTCATACATATGACCTGCGACAGGACCTGGGCAATAGAGCAGGTCAGACCAGATCGATCTACGGATCACGGGGGCACGCCCTAACGCGCGACGATGACCATCTAGCCGGACGTGACAAACATAACCACGCCCGGGCCAAAAACCGCAGATGGACTACATCCGCACTACGTCACGACTTGGCCCGATATAGAGGCGCCGCACATCTGCTCTGCTTCATTGATGAAGTAATGGAACACGAATTCCCAGAAGGGTTTAAACCCATGAATATCGAATCATATGATGGAACAACAGATCCCGCAGTATGGATTGAAGATTTCCTTCTCCATATCCACATGGCCCGCGGTGATGGCCTCCACGCCATCAAATACCTCCCACTAAAATTAAAGGGACTAGTGAGGCACTGGCTGAACAGCCTCCCAGAGAACTCGATTGGCAGCTGGGAAGACTTGGAAGACGCCTTCCGCACTAACTTTCAAGGTACATATGTCCGGCCTCCGGATGCCGACGACCTAAGTCACATCATCCAGCAGCCCGGGGAGTCAGCTAGGAAGCTCTGGACTAGGTTCCTAATTAAAAAGAACCAAATTATCGATTGTCCGGACGCCGAAGCCCTCGCGGCCTTTAAACATAGCGTCCGAGATGAATGGCTTGCCCGCCACCTCGGTCAAGAAAAACCAAAATCCATGGCAGCCCTTACCACTCTGATGACCCGCTTTTGCACGGGAGAAGATAGCTGGCTCACTCATAGAAGCAACAGCACCAGTGATCCGGGCACTTCCGAAGTTCGAGATGGCAACGGCAAGCCACGACGCAATAAACACAAGCGTCGAAATAATAATGAAGGAATGCAAGACACGGTGGTAAACGCCGGATTCAGCGGCTCCAAAATCGGTCAACGGAAAAAGCCATTCAAGGCAAACAGAGACGAACCATCCAATTTAGACAAGATACTGGATCGGCCCTGCCAGATTCATGGCACCCCCGATAAACCAGCCAATCACACCAACAGAAGCTGTTGGGTCTTCAAACAAGCCGGCAAGCTTAACGCCGAACACAAGGGGAAGGGGCCGCCCAGTGACAGCGAGGACGAAGAGACTCGCCAACCGAACGCCGGGGGTCAGAAGCAATTTCCCTCCGAAGTAAAAACAGTCAACATGGTATACGTGACACACATCCCTACAGAAGAGCGCAAGCGCGCACCACAGGATGCCAATGCCATAGAGCCAGGCACCCCAAAATTAAGCCAACGGACGGCCTGCCCGATCACTTTTGATCGCAAGGACCACCCAGCCAGTATCCATCATGAAAGTTCGGCAGCTCTGATCCTCGATCCAATTATCGATGGGTTCCATCTCACGAAAGTCCTTATGGACAGCGGCAGTAGTCTTAATCTACTATACCAAGACACTGTCCGCAAAATGGGCATTGATCCTTCACGAATCAAGCCCACCACAGCTACCTTCAAGGGAGCAGTGTCCGGTGTAGAAGCTCGCTACACGGGCTCAATTACATTGGAAGTCGTTTTTGGCTCACCGAACAACTTCAGAAGCGAAGGCTTGACCTTCGATATTGTCCCGTTCCGCAGCAGCTACCACGCACTACTCGAGCGTACCGCTTTTACTCGTTTTAATGTGGTCCCACGTTACGCCTATTTCAATCTTACGATACCCGGTCCATGCAGCGTCATCACGATAAACGGAAATACGGAATGCTCCCTCCGTACAAAGGAGCGTACTATGGCTACAGCAGCCGAAGTACAAAGTGGCCTTATCAAGCCGCGTATCTCATCGGTCGTCAAGCCGTCGGTCTCTACTAAATAGGACCAATCAATCTCAGAGCTGGATTAGCAGCTCGGCCTCCGTCGCCCACCCCATATGGCCGCGAAGTTTATACAGCACATACATAATTATGCATTGTCATCGGCGGAGGCACAGTATGGACAGGCCTACTATGCGGTCCGCACCCTCATAGTCTTTTTACTTTTTCTAACTATTTTTTATCTTTTACAACAGGTGATTCAAAGCCTGGTCATCTTACGGACTCTTTCTAAAGTTTGGCTTCTTATAAATAACCAAAGACTATTCCTCCTAAGGAGTCCTTTAATCGAGGCAAGGCAGCGCAGACGTGCGACAGGAGGTCCTAATGATTTTTGTAAGACCGTACTCTTTATTTTAAAACCTGTAAAGTGCCTTTTTTCCTCAGCCTCAGCCCCCGGCATGTTAAATAGCCCAGGTAGGGGCATTATAATCTGTAAAATTGTGTTTGACAGATTCCAGTGAACATAACCCGTATTCAGTATTCGCTTTTTCTACGTACTGAATTTTGCTTCTTCGGTTGTTTCACGAACGCACCTCGGCACAAATTGCTAGGGGCTCGATACGGGAACACATGAGTTGCCGACAAGTCCGAACAGCTTTTCAGCACACTTCGACGTCACGAGTTTGGCCTTATATGCATCAGCTCAGAATCATGTCTTTGGTCAATAGTTGGGTTGCCCGGCTCCTGTGCTTACTACCTTACGTTCCGCTATATCGGCTAGGGTAGTAAAGGGAGAACTACTGCAATTGTGTCCTGGTTTATCCAGATGAGCACCTCAGTAGAGAAAGCTGAAAATTGACTATCATGATGTGGCGAGAGCTGGTCAACCACTCGATGACTCATCAGAATCCTTCGCGATTCTTTCCGTATTACACGAAGGACCATTCTTCTGGTCACCTATGTAACGCACCGTATTCGGGTAAACGCGTACATACCAGGGGTTATATCGTAGACCCGCCGTCAAACTCCTATGGCTAAGTGAAAGTGTTAAAGCCCTATAGTCCGATTGCCTAGTTCGCCACATTGACACCTCCTTCATGGACCAAGACGTTGGGTCAAGAGTGATCAAGTGCTTTTCCGAACACCCCCGTATTATATGCGAGGGGGCTGAAGCTGACGACTGGCAAACTTTCAGATTATATAAAGAACGGCCGCACAGGAGGAACCAAAACTTTCAGTCAAAACTATAAAAATATGGCCTTAATATATCATAATATTGTTTTTACAACTTTGGTATATTCACTCGAACATCATATCTTTCGAGCACTGACCCTCTATCAAGCGGGAACCCTCTAGGACATCATTAAAATAATGCTCTGGCGTGTGATGGTCCTTGCCCTTGGGTGGACTCTTTGCTGCAATATCGGTGGCCTTCATCTTCGCCCAGTACGTCTTGACGCGGGCAAAGGCCATCCGTGCACACTCAATGCACATTGACCGCTTAACAGCGTCGATACGCGACACCGCATCAACAAGCCGCTGCACCAAACCAAAATAACTATTCGGAATTGGCTCAGTCGGCCACAGCCGGACCACGACATCCTTCATGGCAGATCCAGATATCTTGTGGAGCTCGGCCCACTGGGCCATCTGTTCGTTCAGCAACAGCGGACGCTTCGGCATGCTGAATTGCGACCAGAAAAGCTTCTCCGTTGCACGTCCTTCTTGCGCTTGAAAAAACTACGCCGCATCGGAGACACTCTTCGGCAAGTCCAAGAATGCGTCTGGAGAACTCCACATTTGATTAAGGGGGGCATACTTCAGATCACCGAATTTAGTCTGTAATAAGAAAGGCTTACCAGCCGCTATCTCCCCAGCTTGCCGGACCTCTTCCCGAGCCGCTCTAGACTCGGACCGTGCTTCTCTCGCCTCTTGTAAGGCCTTACCGAGATTGACTGTTCTGGCTTTGTTATCCTTCTCAAGGAATTTGCATCGAACATTGGCATCCTTTAGCTCGCGCGTCATGGTAGATATTCTCTCCTCGCACTGGCGCCGAGCAGCCTGTTCGGCCTTTAACTCAGCAGCCGCCTTCTTGGCAGCTGCCTCACTCATCCTGGCTTGCTCCTTGGCCCGGGCAAGCTCAGCCCATAGGGCATCAACTGCGGCAGCATTATCTGTAGTTATGCATATTTCAGTATACAATTTTCAGCGTCATGCTCATGTTATCATACTTACATATACTGACTGCCCCAAAAACATACCTTGTGCTTCGTCGAGCCGCCTGTTAATAAGTGTGAGGTCGTCATCCGCCACATCAAGTTTCTGCTTCAGCCTTGCAACCTCTGTAGCTTGGGCAGTCGTCATGGATGAGACAGCCTGTGTTCCAATCCATCAGATTATTTCCTGGGAATATCTTTTTTGATCCTCTGATCGCCTCCTTTCGGATGCCAACCAGAGTCTCAGGGGCTACTATCTATACACAGGTGCATTTTGCACATAGAAGTGCAATTGAAGATATTACATTGCATACCTCGAAGCCTCTCAGCAGGCTCATGAAGGATTCATTCAATCTGCTTCTCGCGGACAGAATCCTCTCAACTACCGTACCCATTAAGGTATGATGTTCCTCCAAAACGGACGCATGTTGCAGCATGCCCGTCATTGTATCCGGCGCCCCCGGATCTCTAGGAGCGGCCGCGAGAGTACGGACTCCCTTCGAGAGAATATGTTTACCCAACTCTAGAGTTATCTCCGGCTGTAAACCGGATAGTCCGGGCCCTTTATTGTTGGTCCCCATAGGGTCCGCATGCCCCGGACCATGTTCGGCTGAAGTATCACCTTCGGGCGTAGTTTTCATTATCCCTCACACCGCTTGTTGATCGGGAGAGATCCTTCGAGATGACACCTCGGAATCGTCTGCCCTGTCGGGCGAGAAAGTCTGTGGAGGCGTCTCACTTTCCATCATCTCCGAAAGAAGATCCCCCAAGGAGGAGGACTGTTGAGGAAGACTATGTGCCGGACTGCAAACATATATTTTAAATGTTACCCTGGTAACCGGAAAGCAATGGGATATGTTTCGGACGCCCCTGTTCACTTACGATTCGGCTAAGGGCTTGTCCTTACAGAGGAACTGTGCGACAACATCATCTTCTGAACCCGAGCCACCTGATAGGGACATCTTCCCTCGCTTAGGAGCCTTTGCTTCCAAATCTTCGAAGGCGGCCTTCTTCTTCCCATCGGGAGAGGGGATGTCAGTTTCTCCTTCTCCTTTTTCTTCGGAAGAAGGAGTTCCAATCTCCCCGGACATAGTGTCTGGTGTACCTTTGGCCTTCTTGCTCTCCTCTTTGTTCCCCTTCACCGACACTTGGAATGGCGCTAGAGCCAGCATCCTTGTTAACACAGGATCTGCTGAGTCTTCGGGAAGAGGGGCCGAACACCTAATTCTTTCCGCCTTCTTGATCCAGCCCTGGTCGAAGATGGTTTTCTCAGTATATTGTTACGAGATATTTAACTAAGCTGTGTTCAGGAGTCGAGGGCCTACCGAGGTATCTGGATGGTTGCAGTCAAGGCCGATGTCCTCGGTAGTATCCGGCCACTGTTTTCATGTCCCGAAGAATAACTTCCACATTCCTTTGTGCGTCGTGCCAAAGAAGTGCTGAAGAGTCCGTGGTCCTTCCGGATTGAACTCCCACATGTGGAGGGGCCGTCGCTGGCACGGCAGGACCCGGCGGACTAGCATTACCTGGATTACGTTGATGAGGCCGGTGTCCTTCTCGAAGAGGCTCCGGATGCGGCTTCGTAGCGTATGCACTTCGTCTATTGATCCCCAGTCTAGCCCCTTATTAATCCATGATGCGAGCCGTAATGGAGGGCCAGACCGGAACGCAGGTGTAGCTGCCCACTTGGTACCACGGGGTTTGATGATGTAAAACCACTCCCGTTGCCATAGGTTGGAGGTTTCCGTGAAAGAGCCTTTTGGCCAAGGTGAATGGGTGAGTTTGCTCACCGTAGCACCGCCGCACTCCGCTAGCTTCCCATCGACTACCTTCGGCTTCATATTAAAGGTCTTGAGCCATAAGCCGAAGTGTGGGGGAATACGGAGAAAGGCCTCGCACATGACGATGAACGCCGAGATGTGAAGAAAAGAGTCCGGAGCTAGGTCATGAAAATCTAGCCCGTAATAGAACATGAGTCCACGAACGAAGGGATGGAGAGCGAACCCTAGTCCTCGGAGGAAGTGAGAGATGAATACGACCCTCTCACCGGATCTGGGATTAGGAATGACCTGCCCTTGAGTAGGGAGCCTGTGGGGGATTTCCGCGGTCAGGTATTTTGCCGCCCGGAGCTTCACGATATCCTCCTCTGTGACGGAGGAAGCCACCCACCGGCCTTGAGGGTTGGATCTGGACATGGTCGGAGTACTCCTTTGAGGCAGAAAAGATGAGAGCTTGGGCACTAGAGCTCGAGAAAGGAGAGGCAGAGAAAGAGAAGGTGTGGGTGAAAAGGGTGAATCCTTATCTCCTTATAAAGGCAGTAAATATCAAGCGCCTCCCCACTCGCCTTAAAACTCGCCTATTCCCAAGGGCCGTGCAGACGGCACGATTGGATTACCCACGCCCGTATTGATGAGAATCCCATAATAAAGGGACACGATCTCTGCTGTGACAAGACGTGCCACTGGAAACCGCATCTTAAAGCGTGGAGCGGGAGGCTAAAAAAAATGGTTCAAAATAATGACCGTGCAGGAACATGATGTCGTGTTACAAAAAGTTGTCAGCGGATTGGACTCGTGAAATATTATACTCTCTGCGGTTGTGTGTGGTACTTGTTTTGCAGAGTCGGACATGTTTTCTGTGCTCGAAGTCTGTTTTGGAGTATTCGGAGGAGGAACCCGCCTTGCAATGCCGAAGACAATCTGCGCACCGGACACATTGTCATTGAAGCCTGGTTCAGGGGCTACTGAGGGAGTCCTGGATTAAGGGGTCCTCGGGCATCCAGGCTACGTAATGTGGGCCGGACTGATGGGCCATGAAGATACAAGACAGAAAACTCTCACCCGTGTCTGGATAGGACTCTCCTTGGCATGGACGGCAAGCTTGGCATTTGGATATGAAGATTCCTTTCTCTATAACCGACTCTGTACAACCCTAGTCCCCTCCGGTGTCTATATAAACCGAAGGGTTTAGTCCGTAGAGGCAATCATAATCAGACAGGCTAGGCTTCTAGGGTTTTAGCCATTATGATCTCGTGGTAGATCAACTCTTGTAATACTCATATTCATCAAGATCAATCAAGCAGGACGTATGGTATTACCTCCATAGAGAGGGCCCGAACCTGGGTAAACATCGTGTCCCCCGTCTCCTGTTACCATCGACCTTAGACGCACAGTTCGGGACCCCCTACCCGAGATCCGCCGGTTTTGACACCGACACATACCCTTGTGTATCTCTGCAAATAGTTCCTTTCCTTCTTCCCGACAGATGCACTTCAATTTCACGCCGTTGGGCCTTCTTCTGTATAGTGCGTGGTCCATGAACTGATACATGCTGGCCCTCCGAGCTACTCTTTCAACTTCTTCTTGCTCTTCGGGAAGTTCTCCTGTTTAGAGGAAATGAACTATGTGCCATGCCCAAGTTGGAGCCTAAGGCTTGGCAACAAGGACTAGTGGCACCTCCTCATCGATGGGAGCTCATGCCTCGATCGCAAAGACTGGTAGTTTGGCGGGAGCGTGCAGCTCACCGATCAAAGGGGAGTTGTTCCCGCCAATCTCTCTGCCGGGGGCTTTGGGAAGCTCTGCCGGGAGAGGCTTGCCGGAGTTTAGTTTCCTCCTCTTGTTGGCCATTGTTGCGAGGGATACGGAGGGTTGAGTCAGATGGAGAACAAAAGTCCCTGGTTCCACAGGAAGTTTTTACGCAGCGCACTTTGATAGACGATCAGCAATGCTGTTTTCCACATGTGGTACGTGCTCTGTTTGTAATCCATCAAAGTGCTCCTCCAACTTCCTCACTTCCTCTACGTATGCTTCCATCAATGGTCTTTGATAATCCTTGTTTACTTGCCTCACCACAAGTTGTGAATCTCCGTGGATGATCAACTTCTTGATTCCTAGTTCTGTTGCGATCCTGAGCCCGGCAAGGAGTCCTTCATACTCTGCAGTATTGTTGGTAGCCTTCTCTCAGGGGAAATGCATTTGAACCACGTACTTGAGGTGCTCCCCAGTGGGAGCAACGAGAAGCACGCCAGCTCCTGCACCCTGCAAGGAGAAGGCATCATCAAAATACATGATCCATTCTTGGGGTGCTTCCTTGCTGGGGGTAACTATCTCCAACACTTCTTTGTCAGGGGTAGGCATCCACTCGCAATGAACTCTGCTAGTGCTCTGCTCTAAATGGTTGATGCGCTCTCAAACTTCAAACCAAAGCTGGACAACTCCAAAGACCACTCCACTATCCTGCCAGTGGCCTCGGGGTTCCTCAGTATGCATTGCAAGGGGAAGCGGGTGACTACCGTGATCTCATGGGCTTCAAAGTAGTGGCGCAGTTTCCTTGAGGCCATGATGAGGCCAAAAATCAACTTTTTCATGCCAGAGTACCTCGACCAAGCCCCCTGCAGCAGGGAGCTGATGAAGTACACTGGCCGCTGCACCACCTTCTTCCTTGCTGCGACCTCGAAACTGTCTCCATCGCCCCGCTCTTCCTTGTTTTGATCTGCAACTGACCTTGCCGGGATGAATCCGCTTTCCTCGCTAGAAGGGATGGTGGTTGTGGCTGCTGCTTCATCCACCTCCGAATGTGCCACCAGCGCTGCACTAACCACTTGATTGGTCGCCGCTAAATATACCAGCAACGGCTCTTGTGGTTTAGGAGCGACTAAGGTGGGGACTGATACGTCTCCAACGTATCTATAATTTTTGATTGTTCCATGCTATTATATTATCTGTTTTGGATGTTTTATATGCATTAATATGCTATTTTATATGATTTTTGGGACTAACCTATTAACCTAGAGCCCAGTGCCAGTTTCTGTTTTTTCCTTGTTTTAGAGTTTTGCAGAAAAGGAATACCAAACGGAGTCCAAACGGAATAAAACTTTCGCGATGATTTTTCTTGGACCAGAAGACACCCAGGAGACTTGGAGTGCAAGTCAGAAGAGCTGCGAGGCGGCCACAAGGGTGGAGGGCGCACCTAGGGGGGTAGGGCACGCCCCCCGACCTTGTGGGCCCCTCGTAGCCCCTCTGACCTAGATCTTTCGCCTATATATTCTCTTATACCCCAAAAACATCCAGGGGAGAAACAAAACCACTTTTCCACCGCCGCAACCTTCTGTACCCATGAGATCCCATCTTGGGGCCTTTTCCGGCATCTTGACGGAGGGGGAATCGATCACGGAGGGCTTCTACATCAACACCATTGCCTCTCCGATGAAGCGTGAATAGTTTATTTCAGACCTACGGGTCCATAGCTAGTAGCTAGATGGCTTATTCTCTCTCTTTGATTCTCAATACAAAGTTCTCCTCGATGTTCTTGGAGATCTATTCGATGTAATACTCTTTTGTGGTGTGTTTTTGCCGAGATCCGATGAATTGTGGATTTATGATCAGCTTATCTATGAATATTATTTGAATCTTCTCTGAATTCTTATATGCATGATTTGATATCTTTGCAAGTCTCTTCGAACTATCAATTTGGTTTGGCTAACTAGATTGGTTTTTCTTGCAATGGGAGAAGTGCTTAGCTTTGGGTTCAATCTTGCGGTGTCCTTTCCCAGTGACAGTAGGGGCAGCAAGGCACGTATTGTATTGTTGCCATCGAGGATAAAAAGATGGGGTTTTCATCATATTGCTTGAGTTTATACCGCTACATCATGTCATCTTACTTAATGCGTTACTCTGTTCTTATGAACTTAATACTCTAGATGCAGGCAGGAGTCGGTCGATGTGTGGAGTAATAGTAGTAGATGCAGAATCATTTCGATCTACTTGACACGGACGTGATGCCTATATTCATGATCATTGCCTTAGATATCGTCATAACTTTGCGCTTTTCTATCAATTGCTCGGCAGTAATTTGTTTACCCACCGTAATAATTTCTATCTTGAGAGAAGCCTCTAGTGAAACCTATGGCCCCCGGGTCTATTTTCCATCATATAAGTTTCCGATCTAAAATTTCCGTTTCCTATTTCTTTTATTTTGCAATCTTTACTTTTCGTTCCATAAACCAAAAATATTACTTTACCATTTATCATCTCTATCAGATCTCACATTGCAAATAACCGTTAAGGGATTGACAACCCCTTTACCGCGTTGGGTGCAAGGTTGGTGTTTGTTTGTGCAGGTATTCGGTGACTTGAGCGTGTCTCCTACTGGATTGATACCTTGGTTCTCAAAAGCTGAGGGAAATACTTACTCTACTTTGCTGCATCACTCTTTCCTATTCAAGGGAAAAACCAACGCAAGCTCAAGAAGTAGCAAGAAGGATTTCTGGCGCCGTTGCCGGGGAGATCTACGCCAAGCCAAGACATACCGAGTACCCATCATAAACTCTCATCCCTCGCATTACATTATTTGCCATTCGCCTCTCGTTTTCCTCTCCCCCACTTCTAAAATGATTTTTGAAAAGATTTGCCTTTTTATTCGCCCTTCTACCTCCCTTCTTCGCCCCTCTTCCGTTCATCTTCTTCGCTTGCTTTTTGTGTGCTCGTGTGTTGGATTACTTGCTTTGTCACGATGACTCAAGAGAATACCAAATTGTGTGATTTTTCCAACACCAATAATAATGATTTTATTAGTACTCCGATTGCTCCCGCTACTAATGCGGAATCTTGTGAAATTAATGCCGCTTTGCTGAATCTTGTTATGAAAGATCAATTGTCCGGCCTTCCTAGTGAAGATGCCGCATCCCATCTTAATAATTTCGTTGATTTGTGTGATATGCAAAAGAAAAAAGATGTGGATAATGATATTGTTAAATTGAAGCTATTTCCGTTCTCACTTCGAGATCGTGCCAAAACTTGGTTTTCATCTTTGCCTAAAAATAGTATTGATTCATGAAATAAGTGTAAAGATGCTTTTATTTCCAAGTATTTTCCTCCCGCTAAGATCATCTCCCTTAGGAACGATATTATGAATGTTAAGCAACTTGATCATGAACATGTTGCACAATCTTGGGAGAGGATGAAATTGATGATACGAAATTGCCCTACTCATGGTTTGAATTTGTGGATGATTATACAAAAAATTTATGCCAGATTGAATTTTGCTCCTAGAAATCTTTTAGATTCGGCCGCGGGAGGTACTTTTATGGAAATTATGTTAGGATAAGCTACTAAACTCCTAGATAATATCATGGTCAATTATTCTCAATGGCATACCGAAAGATCTTCCACTAGTAAAAAAGTGCATGCGATTGAAGAAATCAATGTTTTGAGTGGAAAGATGGATGAACTTATGAAATTATTTGCTAATAAGAGTGCTCCTATTGATCCTAATGATATACCTTTGTCTACTTTGACTGAAAACAATAACGAATCCATGGATGTGAATTTTGTTGGTAGGAACAATTTTGGTAATAACGTGTATAGAGGTAATTTTAATCCTAGGCCGTTTCCTAGTAATTCCTCTAATAATTATGGTAATTCCTACAACAATTCTTATGGAAATTATAATAAGATACCCTCTGAATTTGAGAATAGTGTTAAAGAATTTATAAGTTCGCAAAAGAATTTTAATGCTTTGATTGAAGAAAAAATGCTTAAGATTGATGATTTGGCTAGGAACGTGGATAGAATTTCTCTTGATGTTGATTCTTTGAAACTTAGATCTATTCCACCTAAGCATGATATCAATGAGTCTCTCAAAGCCATGCGAATTTCCATTGATGAGTGCAAAGAAAGAACCGCTAAGATGCGCGCTAAAAAAGATTGGTTCATAAAAATGTGTTCTTCTAGTTTCCGTGAGAATAATGATGAAGATCTTAAAGTGATTGATGTGACTCCTATTGAATCTTTGTTTTCCAATGTAAATCTTGATAAAGATGGGACTGGAGATGATTCAACTTTAGTTAGAAGGCGTCCCAATGATTCAGAGTTTTTAGATCTTGATGCAAAAACTAATAAAAGTGGGATTGGAGAGGTCAAAACTTTAGATAGCAATGAACCCACTATTTTGGATTTCAAGGACTTTAATTATGATAATTGCTCTTTAATAGATTGTATTTCCTTGTTGCAATCCATGTTGAATTCTCCTCATGCTTATAATCAAAACAAAGCTTTTACTAAACATATCGTTGATGCTATGATGCAATCTTTTGAAGAAAAGCTTAATTTGGAAGTTTCTACCCCTAGAAAACTTTATGATGAGTGGGAACCTACTATTAATATTAAGATTAAAGATTATGAATGCTATGCTTTGTGTGATTTGGGTGCTAGTGTTTCCACGATTCCGAAAACTTTATGTGATGTGTTAGGTTTCTGTGAATTTGATGATTGTTCCTTAAATTTGCATCTTGCGGACTCCACTATTAAGAAACCTATGGGAAGAATTAATGATGTTCTTATTGTTGCAAATAGGAATTATGTGCCCGTAGATTTCATTGTTCTTGATATAGATTGCAATCCTACATGTCCTATTATTCTTGGTAGACCTTTCCTTAGAACGATTGGTGCAATTATTGATATGAAAGAAGGAAATATTAGATTCCAATTTCCATTAAGGAAAGGCATGGAACACCTACCTAGAAAGAAAATTAAATTGCCTTATGAATCTATTATGAGAGCCACGTATGGATTGAATGCCAAAGATGATAATACTTAGATCTAGTCGTGTTTTATGCCTAGCTATAGGCGTTAAACAATAGCGCTTGTTTGGAGGCAACCCAATTTTATTTTTGTTTTTTGCTTTTTAGGTTCTGTTTTGAAATAAATATTTCATCTAGCCTCTGGTTAGATGTGGTTTTGTGTTTTAATTAGTGTTTGTGCCAAGTAAGACCTTTGGGGGGGGGGGGGGGGGGGGGGGGGGGGGGGGGGGGGGGGGGGGGGGGGGGGGGGGGGGGGGGGGGGGGGGGGGGGGGGGGGGGGGGGGGGGGGGGGGGGGGGGGGGGGGGGGGGGGGGGGGGGGGGGGGGGGGGGGGGGGGGGGGGGGGGGGGGGGGGGGGGGGGGGGGGGGGGGGGGGGGGGGGGGGGGGGGGGGGGGGGGGGGGGGGGGGGGGGGGGGGGGGGGGGGGGGGGGGGGGGGGGGGGGGGGGGGGGGGGGGGGGGGGGGGGGGGGGGGGGGGGGGGGGGGGGGGGGGGGGGGGGGGGGGGGGGGGGGGGGGGGGGGGGGGGGGGGGGGGGGGGGGGGGGGGGGGGGGGGG
The DNA here is from genome assembly GCA_036873465.1 of Thinopyrum obtusiflorum. Taxonomy (NCBI): domain Eukaryota; kingdom Viridiplantae; phylum Streptophyta; class Magnoliopsida; order Poales; family Poaceae; genus Thinopyrum; species Thinopyrum obtusiflorum. Next base: position 50,909 of record JAAAWM010012235.1, read on the forward strand.
GGGGGGGGGGGGGGGGGGGGGGGGGGGGGGGGGGGGGGGGGGGGGGGGGGGGGGGGGGGGGGGGGGGGGGGGGGGGGGGGGGGGGGGGGGGGGGGGGGGGGGGGGGGGGGGGGGGGGGGGGGGGGGGGGGGGGGGGGGGGGGGGGGGGGGGGGGGGGGGGGGGGGGGGGGGGGGGGGGGGGGGGGGGGGGGGGGGGGGGGGGGGGGGGGGGGGGGGGGGGGGGGGGGGGGGGGGGGGGGGGGGGGGGGGGGGGGGGGGGGGGGGGGGGGGGGGGGGGGGGGGGGGGGGGGGGGGGGGGGGGGGGGGGGGGGGGGGGGGGGGGGGGGGGGGGGGGGGGGGGGGGGGGGGGGGGGGGGGGGGGGGGGGGGGGGGGGGGGGGGGGGGGGGGGGGGGGGGGGGGGGGGGGGGGGGGGGGGGGGGGGGGGGGGGGGGGGGGGGGGGGGGGGGGGGGGGGGGGGGGGGGGGGGGGGGGGGGGGGGGGGGGGGGGGGGGGGGGGGGGGGGGGGGGGGGGGGGGGGGGGGGGGGGGGGGGGGGGGGGGGGGGGGGGGGGGGGGGGGGGGGGGGGGGGGGGGGGGGGGGGGGGGGGGGGGGGGGGGGGGGGGGGGGGGGGGGGGGGGGGGGGGGGGGGGGGGGGGGGGGGGGGGGGGGGGGGGGGGGGGGGGGGGGGGGGGGGGGGGGGGGGGGGGGGGGGGGGGGGGGGGGGGGGGGGGGGGGGGGGGGGGGGGGGGGGGGGGGGGGGGGGGGGGGGGGGGGGGGGGGGGGGGGGGGGGGGGGGGGGGGGGGGGGGGGGGGGGGGGGGGGGGGGGGGGGGGGGGGGGGGGGGGGGGGGGGGGGGGGGGGGGGGGGGGGGGGGGGGGGGGGGGGGGGGGGGGGGGGGGGGGGGGGGGGGGGGGGGGGGGGGGGGGGGGGGGGGGGGGGGGGGGGGGGGGGGGGGGGGGGGGGGGGGGGGGGGGGGGGGGGGGGGGGGGGGGGGGGGGGGGGGGGGGGGGGGGGGGGGGGGGGGGGGGGGGGGGGGGGGGGGGGGGGGGGGGGGGGGGGGGGGGGGGGGGGGGGGGGGGGGGGGGGGGGGGGGGGGGGGGGGGGGGGGGGGGGGGAGTAAATAAAAGTGTGATGGTCTTCATTATTAGAGCATTGTCCCATGTGAGGAAAGGATGATGGAGACTATGATTCCCCCACAAGTCGGGATGAGACTCCGGACGAAAAAAATAATAAAAAAAGAGGCTAAAAAAATGAAAGAAGGCCCACAAAAAAAATGAGAGAAAAGAGAGAAGGGACAATGTTACTATCCTTTTTGCCACACTTGTGCTTCAAAGTAGCACCATGATCTTCATGATAGAGAGTCTCCTGTGATATCACTTTCATATACTAGTGGGAATTTTTCATTATATAACTTGGCTTGTATATTCCAATGATGGGCTTCCTCAAATTGCCTTAGGTCTTCATGAGCAAGCAAGTTGGATGCACACCCACTTAGTTTTCTTTTTGAGCTTTCATAAACTTATAGCTCTAGTGCATCCGTTGCATGGCAATCCCTACTCACTCACATTGATATCTATTAATAGGCATCTCCATAGCCCGTTCATACGCCTAGTTGATGTGAGACTATCTCCTCTTTTTTGTCTTCTCCACAACCATCTTCTCCACAACCACCGTCTATTCCACCTATAGTGTTGTGTCCATGGCTCATGCTCATGTATTGCGTGAAAGTTGAAAAAGTTTGAGAACGTCAAAAGTATGAAACAATTGCTTGGCTTGTCATTGGGGTTGTGCATGATTTAAATATTTTGTGTGATGAAGATGGAGCATAGCCAGACCATATGATTTTGTGGGGATAAGCTTTCCTTGGCCATGTTATTTTGAGAAGACATCATTATTTTGTTAGTATGCTTGAAGTATTATTGTTTTTATATCAATATTAAAATTTTGTTTTGAATCTTACGGATCTGAACATTCATGCCACAATAAAGAGAATTACACGGATAAATAAGTTAGGTAGCATTCCACATCAAAAATTCTGTTTTTATCATTTACCTACTCGAGGACGAGCAGGAATTAAGCTTGGGGATGCTTGATACGTCTCCAACGTATCTATAATTTTTGATTGTTCCATGCTATTATATTATCTATTTTGGATGTTTTATATTCATTAATATGCTATTTTATATGATTTTTGGGACTAACCTATTAACCTAGAGCCCAGTGCCAGTTTCTGTTTTTTCCTTGTTTTAGAGTTTTGCAGAAAAGGAATACCAAACGGAGTCCAAACGGAATAAAAATTTCGTGATGATTTTTCTTGGACCAGAAGACACCCAGGAGACTTGGAGTGCAAGTCAGAAGAGCCGCGAGGCGGCCACAAGGGTGGAGGGCGTGCCCAGGGGGGTAGGGCGCGCCCCTCGACCTTGTGGGCCCCTCGTAGCCCCTCTGACCTAGATCTTTCACCTATATATACTCTTATACCCCAAAAACATCCAGGGGAGCAACAAAACCCCTTTTCCACCGCCGCAACCTTCTGTACCCATGAGATCCCATCTTGGGGACTTTTCTGGCATCCTACCGGAGGGGGAATCGATCACGGAGGGCTTCTACATCAACACCATTGCCTCTCCGATGAAGCGTGAGTAGTTTATTTCAGACCTACGGGTCCATAGCTAGTAGCTAGATGGCTTCTTCTCTCTCTTTGATTCTCATTACAAAGTTCTCCTCGATGTTCTTGGAGATCTATTCGATGTAATACTCTTTTGCGGTGTGTTTGCCGAGATCCGATGAATTGTGGATTTATGATCAGCTTATCTATGAATATTATTTGAATCTTCTCTGAATTCTTATATGCATGATTTGATATCTTTGCAAGTCTCTTCGAACTATGGATTTGGTTTGGCCAACTAGATTGGTTTTTCTTGCAATGGGAGAAGTGCTTAGCTTTGGGTTCAATCTTGTGGTGTCCTTTCCCAGTGATAGTAGGGGCAGCAAGGCACGTATTGTATTGTTGCCATCAAGGATAAAAAGATAGGGTTTTCATCATATTGCTTGAGTTCATCCCGCTACATCATGTCATCTTACTTAATGCATTACTCTGTTCTTATGAACTTAATACTCTAGATGCAGGCAGGAGTCGGTCGATGTGTGGAGTAATAGTAGTAGATGCAGAATCATTTCGATCTACTTGACATGGACGTGATGCCTATCTTCATGATCATTGCCTTAGATATCGTCATAACTTTGCGCTTTTCTATCAATTGCTCAGCAGTAATTTGTTTACCCACCGTAATGATTTCTATCTTGAGAGAAGCCTCTAGTGAAACCTATGGCCCCCGGGTCTATTTTCCATCATATAAGTTTCCGATCTACAATATCTGTTTTCTATTTCTTTTATTTTGCAATCTTTATTTTCCTTTCCATAAACCAAAAATACCAAAAATATTACTTTACCGTTTATCATCTCTATCAGATCTCACGTTGCAAATAACCGTTAAGGGATTGACAACCCCTTTACCGCATTGGGTGCAAGGTTGGTGTTTGTTTGTGCAGGTATTCGGTGACTTGAGCATGTCTCCTACTGGATTGATACCTTGGTTCTTAAAATCTGAGGGAAATACTTACTTTACTTTGCTGCATCACCCTTTCCTCTTCAAGGGAAAAACCAACGCAAGCTCAAGAAGTAGCAGGGACAGAGGAAAGGTAGGTCTTCAAATCTTGTAGCACAGCGTCTGCCTCCGGTGTCCATTCCATGGGCCCTGCCTTCTTCAAGACTTTGAAGAACGGCAGGGTGCGCTCGGCGGACTTGGAAATGAATATGCTTAGCGCGGCAACACATCCAGTCAAATGCCTCACGTCTTTAACTGTCTTGGGTGCTTGAATCTGCTCAATTGCCTTGATCTTTTCGGGGTTGGCCTCTATCCCCCGATGGGACACATAGAAGCCAAGTAGCTTGCTAGAAGGAATGCCAAACACACATTTCTCTGGATTCAGTTTTAAGTTGATCTTGCATAGACTGGTAAAGGTTTCTTCCAAGTCCTGAATGAGAGTTGACTTGTTCTTGGTTTTGACCACTATGTCGTCCATGTAGGCTTTAATATTTTTGTGTAGCTGAGACTCAAAGCCAATCTATACTGCACTTGCAAAAGTGGATCTGGCACTTTTTAACCCAAAGGGCATCGTACAAAGCAGTACGTGCCTCATGGGGTTATAAACGCGGTCTTCTCTTCATCTTCCTTGGACATGAAAATCTGGTGGTACCCGGAGTAGGCATCCAAAAAGGAAAGCAGGTCACACCCGAAGGTGGAATCCATGATCTGGTCGATGCACAGCAAGAGGAATGGGTCCTTCAAGCACGCTTTGTTCAGATCTGTGAAATCTATGCAAAGCCTCCATTTCCCATTCGCCTTGCGCACTACCACTGGATTTGCCAACCAAGTAGGATGCAATACCCCACTTACCAAACCAGCTGCCTCAAGTTTCTTGATCTCTTCGGCAATAAACTGCTGCCGCTCCAAAGCTTGCTTTCTGACCTTCTGTTTGACGGGCCAGGCATGTGGGCAGACAGAAAGGTGGTGCTTGATTACCTCCCTGGGAACACCGGGGATGTCAGACGGTCGCCAAGCAAACACATCGACATTCGCCCGCAGGAAGGCAATAAGCGCGCTTTCCTATTTGTCGTCGAGGGTGGCACTGATAGTAAATGTACCATCAGCGCCAACCAACACTGCCGGGACCTTCTTCACAGCGGGTGCAGCAATCTTTGATCTCTTGCTATTGGAACTCTCCGGGAAGTCATCAACAGGCGCAGCGCCCTCTGAAGAGGCGTGCTTCCCGGATTCCTTGCCGGCATCCTTGCTAGCTTTCTTCCCTTTCTTGCTTTCCTTGGAGGGAGTGGTGGCTTCCGCGGCCTCTGCCGCGATTGCCTCCTGGTACATCTTGTCCACGCATATGACTGCGTCCTTCTTATCTGATGGAATGGAAATGATGCCATTGGTCTAGGCATCTTCAGCGTGTTGTAGGCATAGTGGGATGCCGCCATGAACTTTGCCAGGGCTGGGTGACCAAGGATTCCATTGTACGGCAGGGGGAGGTTAACCACATCAAATACAATATTCTCAGTCAGGTAGTTTAACTCCCCTCCGAAGGTAACCGATAGTGTGATCTTCCACTTAGGACGACTCCTGCTGGGGTTGATCCCTTGAAAAGTACCAGTGATCTTGAGCTCTTCATCTTCTATCTGAAGCTTGCTGATGACCTTGGGGGATATCAGATTCAACCCGGCCCCATCAACGACCAACATCTTTGTGACCTTGAGGTTGCGGATTGTTGGTGAGACCAACAACGGCAAACACCCCACTGCGGTGGTGCAGTCAGGGTGGTCCTTTTCATCAAAGACGATGGGCGTGCGGGACCATTTGAGTGGCTTCTGAGAATCTGCCACTGGCTCCACAACATTGACTTCACGCGCCCACTATTTAAGCTGGCGGTGGGAGGAATGCAAGGATGCACCTCCGTCAATGCACAGGACATCAGTGGCCTTCTGGAACTCCTGCTCACTGGTCTCATCCTCCTCCCCTTCATCAGTCTCGTCATCGCATCCCTTCTTCTCATGGCCTTTGGCGGGTTTCCCTTGATGTTGAGGGACCTTGCCGGGATGACCTCCTTTGCCACCACAGCCTTTCCCACCAGCACCATCTTGATCTCTCTCCTTGTCACACTTCTCGTACTCAGCCTTCTGCTTCTTGACAAGTTGCTCAACCTGATGACACTCTTGAAGATTGTGGCCCTTGGTTCGATGGATCTTGCAGTACGGCCCGTCAGCCTTCCTAGCCTTCTCGGCAGCCGCGGCTTCCCGGCAATCAGTGTACGCGGCAACTTCCTTGCCGGGAACCTCGGTCTTGGCCTTCTTGCCGGTACTAGGAGTGCTCGACCCTTCCACAGCCAGCACTACCTTATCCTTGTGCTTCTTGCTGTGCTTCTTGTTCTTCTTCTTCTGACTGGCGACATCGTCATTGTCTTCTGAGTCAACATCGATGCCATCTTCTTCACCGGGGAGTCGCCTCCCCTCCTTCGTTCGGGCACACTTATTCGCCAGAGTGTATAGCTCATTCATAGTCTTGGGCAACCGGACGTTCATCTTGGAACGTATCCTATGGTTGCGCACGTTGGACAAGAACGCAGCTATCACAGCTGCCGGGTGGATATCTAGAATGTTCCTGTGTACCTTGCTGAACCTCTGCATGTACTTTCGCAAACTCTCCCCTTCCTTCTATGGGAGGAGATGCAAGTCGCTGGGCCATCCTGGTTCTTGATGACCGCCCGTGAAGGCGCCAACAAACTCATGGCACAGGTCAGCCCAGGTCGAGATGGAGTTTTCTGGCAAGTGCATCAGCCACGACCTCACGTTTGGCTTGAGTGCCAAAGGGAAGTAGTTGGCGAACACTTTCTCATCTCTTCCTCTGGCAGCTTGAACAACAATAGTGTAGATGCTCAAGAACTCTACCGGGTTCAATCTTCCATCATACTTTTCCGGTATCTCTGGCTTGAACGTGTGGGCAGATGGCTAACAGACTTGCCACAGCTCGTGAGTGAAGGCGGGGCACCCAACCTTGAAAGGCAGGTACCCGTCTCCATCGGGCATAGGCTCGTCAAAGTCGGGGCCATTGTGCCTATCAGACTGGCGGTGGGTGTCGCGGCATCGCTCGATGGTGACGCGCGCGTCCTCCCTCCGCCTGTCTTCCAGGACTCATCGCTGATCTCGACGTGCCCGAGGATCGGATGAAGCCATCGATACGTCATCGGGTTCTTGGTCGCGTAGCTCTGGCTATGGCCCCTGCACTGGCTGCCGCGGAGGGGACTGCACCGTGGGGGTGCCTCCTTCAGTATGGCCAGCGGCTCGGGCCGTCATCGCCGCCTGTGGAGGCCGTGGCAGGCCTGCTTGCTGTGATCCCCCCGCCTCGGTGAAACCAATCGAGCTCTGAATGGTGGCTCTCCATTCATCCATTTGATCGGCCGCCGGCGGGAATCTCAACAGGTGTTGGGCCTACACCATGGCCTCCGAAGTGGTGCTTGGCATGGACAACGACGCAGCTCGTGACGTCGCCCTGCTTCTGACGGTGCCAGTAAGATGGCACCGTGCTCTCGTCGCCGTGAGCCGGTTGCCAACATGGCGTGGTGACGAGGGGAATGCACACGAGGATTGGCGACCCCATCCGGCGCATCGTCTCGGCTAGCATGCTCCGGGGGTGGCGCATGCCCTGTAACCACACCCGTAGCGGGGGCGGCCAGAGATTCACGGTTTGCTCTGGAGCGAGCGCCACCGCTGCGGCTGTGCTCTTTAGCGGGGCAGAGAGGCGGAGATGGAATAATCTCTCCACCCGTACCTTGTGGAGCGCGGCCGCTGGGATGCTGTTGATGCTGTCCTCCTCCGGTGCCTCCCGCTCCCGTTTCAGCCACAGGGGGAATGGCGACAGCGCCGCCTGCGCCGGCCACGTCCCCCGTGGCGTATATGTCCCCGTGCGCCCCCGTAGCCCCCATGGTATCGGCGGCCGCATGCAAAGGGGCCTTCTAGGTGGACGGGCGAGCCGTGGCACCGGGATTTTTCTTGGGCGCCATGGATGATGAAGCTGTTAATGGAGAAAATGATGATGAAGATGACGCGCTGCTTACACCCTCGGGTTCGTGCAAGCGCTTCCCCCTACCTGGCACGCCAAAGATGTCATGGTAAAACACGGCCACCTATGAGGCCATCGGCCCCTTGTGGTTCGGCAAGGGGGAAGGGCGCGTTGCACAAAGAGCGAAGAGCATAGAGCAACACGACAGCGTAGACACGGGCAGTTTTTACCCAGGTTCGGGCCGCCGCGAGGCGTAAAACCCTACTCCTGCTTTTGGTGCATTGATGTATGGACGGTGTGGAAACGCAGCGCTCTTGCCCGGCAAGGTTGCCTCGGGACGAGAGCAGCTACACACGTATGAGTTGTAGAGGTCCGAATCCTCTCTAAGGTAGCCATGGCCCTCCTTTTATAGGCCAAGGGGTTACCACAATGGCCAAACAGTCATTATCCCATGATTAGATAGCCACAGTGCTATCATACCTAACTCTGCAGACAGCACAAGGCACATTAAATGCACCGCTTAATGTCACATCATGGCATGGCCCGGCAAGCCTTGCCATGCCATGCAGCCACCTTCTCGCCTACCTGCGTGACACGCCCCTGGACGGGTGTCATTTGGAGGTGATTTCCTTCGGAAATGGCTGCCACGTGACAAGCAACAGTCACTTAATCACTTGGGGGCTCGACACCACATCGATAGATGACTTGCATTGCTGTGAGGTGGAGCGGTGGAGCCTTGGCGGGGTAAAACTGCCTTCGGCATCCCCGGCAAGCCTGCCGGGGGATTCTTGAGACTTGTCTTCAGGGTAACCTCGACCTCGCCAGGCTCGCCTGCCCGGGAAGGGAGGTTTTTCCTTAGTGACATCTTGCTCCTTTGGTAGGTCTTGGTCTTCTTGATCCGCCCTTTGATTTCTCAAAGAGCATATCTCTTCTGCTTGGCCTTGTCTTGGATGTTGCAACCTTGCTCTTAAGCCTGTGTATAGTCTGGTCAACACACCTGGGGTTTGTTGCACCGACAGCGGCCGAACGGCATTCGCTAAATTCAATGCCGTCCCGCATTGCGCGTACCTCAAGTTGAAGATGCCCGGTCCTATGGGTGTCATAACTATCAACGAAAACATAGAACGCTCACTTCGGACCGAAGAGCACACTACAGCCCTAGCGGCCGAAGACCAAACTAGCCCATATGGGTCCCGTTACCGGCCCATCATAAAGGCCGGTGATAATAGTAAATGAGCCCGAACCCGCTCCCCATCATGGGAACCCGCATGCGTTCGCCGCAAGTAGGGATGCGCGCCCCACGGCACGCCCACATTCTTCGCAGTCCACGTGCCTCGTCAGCACAATTCACACTCAAAATACCATGGGCAGCCGTGAGGCATATATCAATAAATCCGAAGCATGTGTTCGGCTAACCCGAACTTTGGAGTTACCTTGTCTTCGGATGACCCGGGGGCCAATTCCTGAAACCCCCCGCCGCCCAAGCATAAAGCTTCATCAGCAGGATCCTTGCCCCTCAAGGTTTCACTGAAGGTCCCAACCCCCAGCTCTCAGAAGCAAAGGCGCAGACGTGCATCAGGGCACATTGGAGGCTTTGACTCACGCATCAAGGCCCTGCGTAAAACTTTACTCTGTAAAACTTTTTCATTTTTTACAAATAATGCCATGGTAGTTTGAATTGTACGGTTAGATGTCTTGAGCCTACAAGAAATAATAAAAATGCTCGGCACTCCAAGTCTGACACTGCTTTCCGCTGAGTGTTCGGCGTCTCAGATATTGCACTATATGCATCAAAGTTCCAAACTATGTCTTACGTCAATAGTTGGGTCGCTCGGCTCTTGTGCTTGCCCCTTATGTTCCGCATGTTCGGCTAAGAGGGCAAAGGGAGAACCCCTATGATAGTACTTCTGGCTCACCCGGTCAAGTACCACAGGAGGAGAAAGCCAAAAACTGACCGTCATAGTAAGCGCGAACTGATCAGTGATCCCATGACGAGGTTTGACTCTAAAAATCGTTGGCGATTTTGCTGTGTCACACGAAGGGTTCGTCTTAACACAAACCACGTGATGGGAAAGGGCAGGCATTTGCCCCCAAGTACATTACAAAACACAGGGGGCTAGTCCTTAGCCCCCACCGTCAAGCTCCTAAGGCTAATTAAAAGCAGTAAAACAGAATAGTCTGATTTCCTAGTTTTGCTCATACGCTACCGCCTCCGGGCACCAAGACGTTGGCTAAGGGTAACAGTGCGGAGATGAAACACCCCTCGTGACATTCACCTGGGGGCTAAAGCCGACGACTGGGAGCTTTCAGAATAAACATACGGCCGAATAGGAGTCAAAATTAAAATCATGACAATATAAAATAAGTCAGGTGGATGCATCATAAAGCATAAGGTCCAATCGATAAGAACTTAATACAGTCATTCAAGCATTACATCTTTTGAACACTGGCCCTCTATCACCCACGCACCATTCATCACCTATGCAAAGCATTGCTCAGGGCGGTGATGCTCTTTTCCCTTGGGCGGATGACCAGTGGCCATGTCCATTGGATTCATCTTTGGCCAATACAACATGGTCTTCGCAAACGCAAGCCTCGCGCCCTCAAGGCACGCTGAGCGCTTCATGGCATCAATTTGGAGCGGCGCCTTCCACAGCTTTTGCACAAGGCCAAAGTAGGTGTCCGAAATGGGCTAGACAGACATCCGATGCATCTCCATCAGCTGCTTCATTTGATTGCTGAGGAGGGGAGGACGCTCAGAATCTAGAAACTATGACCAGAAGAGCCGCTGCATGGAGTCCTCCTTGAGAGTCTCATAGTGCTTCGTTGCGGCCGCCACGTTCTTTGGAAGTTTGGTGAAGATGCCTGCGGAGCGCCAGACCCATGTCAGTCGGGCGAATCTATTGCCTCTGAAAACACACTCTGCAGTAAGTATTTCTTACCATTTGCAATTTGCCCGACTTGGCGGAGCTCTTCCCGGACACCTCGTGCTTCGGTCCTTGCCTCCTGGAGCTCCTTCTCCGCCTTGGACAGCCGAGAGGTTCGCTCCTCCTGCTCCTTCTCAAGGACCTCCAGCTTCTTGGCGGCATCTTGGAGCTCCACTTGCACTTCGGTTACTTGAGCCTCGTGCTAATCAGCAGCGAGCTTGGCCTTCTCAAGCTCAGCCACCGCCTTGTCAGCGGCCGTTTTCTTTGCGGCCACCTCTGCCTCGGCTTTCTTCAAGGCCTCCCTCAAGCCCTCGACTTCGGTGGCGGCAACTGCAAGATCATCACAACAAAAGATTAGCACACAGTCCGGATCGCCAATATTTGACATCAAGCAATTACACATTTTATCAAAAGGCTTACCTTGCACCTCGTTAAGCCGTTTGTTGACAAGGTTAAGCTCTTTATCGGAATGCTTGCGCTTCCGATCCATCTCCTCTAGCGCCGCAGCATTGGCAGTCGTGGCCAGATAAGATGCCTGTGATATTAAAAAATTCACACCATTTCAAATAATGGCCTGTAGAACGAGATCCTCCGCAGGTTTTCTTTGCAAACCTTGTAGAGTCTCGAAGGCTACTACAGATATGTCATACTTAAACTAAGGATTAAATCCAATTTATGAGAAAGGAGCATTACTTGACTTACCTCAAAGCCTGTCAGAAGGTCTTGGACAGCGTCGTTCAGTCCGGATTGGACGGACTGAACACCCTGCATGACCACACTCATAAGAGTCCGGTGCCCATCAACAATGACGGAGTTGTTCATCAACTCCTCCAGCGCGTCCGGCCAGCTAGCCGCCGCCCGTTTGGAGGTGTTCGGCACTGGCATTGGCTCCCCGGCCCCTTCTCCACTTGAGGGAGGAACTTGTGCCATCGAGGGCCTTGGGGGCTCAGGAGCGGATGGCTGGTGGGGTCTGGATGGTCCGGACTCCCTTCCTGCATCAGCCAGGAGGGACATGCCCTCCTGGTCTTTGGCGACCAAGGTGTTAACCTCGACCATTACAGTGTCGATCTCAGCCTCTGTGTTCGGAGGAGGGAGAGCCCTTCGGGACAGCACCTCCCCAACTTCTTCGGGGACTAGAGGAGGTGCGGGCGTGAGCCACTGTCCGCCAGTTCGACGGGCGGGGACGTCCCCTCCGAGTTTCCCTCGGCAGGGTGGCCACGCGATGGGCTGCATCACCAAAAAGCAATTAATCTATGTTCAACCAGGGACTACGGAAGAGTAAAGCAATTGGAAATGTCGCAATATGTACGTGGTTGCAGGGGGCTTGACCCTGGGTTCCTTCTCCGAAACCTTTTCAGATGCTTCAGACTCCTCATCGGAGTCCGAGCTGTCGGACAGGACCAGCTTAGGCTGGCACTGTCTCTTCCGGGCCTGAGGAGGTTGAACCTCCTCAACGTTGATGGACGCTGCCCTCTTCTTAGAGTGTGAGGAGGCGCTTTCCTCCTCGTCCTCATCCTCGTCCCCTCCTGTACGGATAGGGCCGCCGTGTCCCCGGATCGGCTGTCCGGACGAGCTCTGCAATAGAGGCCCTCCCTGGGCTCTGGTACCTCCGCCTTCTTGCCCTTCTTGTCGGGCGCCTTGTACGGCACCATGACCAACATCTTCTCTAGTTGTTCGAATTGGGGCTCTTCTGGCAGCGGCGCCGGGCCGCTGATCTTCTCGGCCTTGGCGAGCCAGCCCTGCAAAACCCACATAAAGAGGTTCAGATCAAATCATATGATGCGAATATTCGGACTCTTGCTAAGACAAATACCGTTCACCTTCTTCGGAGGGGTCGCAGCGTCGAGGCCGATATCCTCCCCTTCGATCGGCCAGTCCTTCTGTGGCTTGAATAGTTGACCCCACACTTTCTTGTGGGTCGTGCTGAAGAGGTGTTGCATGGTGGCCGGATATTTGGGGTCATACTCCCACATTGGCTTGGCCCTCTCATGGCAGGGGAGGAGTCGACGTGGAGCATGATCTGAATCATGCCGACCAGCTTTGCGCAGCCTCCATTATGCTCACAACGCGCTTCTACAACGCCTTCAAGTCATCAGCAGACCCCCAGTGCGAGCTCTTGTTAATCCATGAGGCCAGCCTGGTGGGGGGTCCGGATCTGAATGCGGGAGCCGCCGTCCAGCCGGCTCCCCTTGGCTCGGTGATATAAAACCATTCCTTTTGCCACATTCTGATGGTGTCAACAAAGTGGCCCTCCGGCCACTGGACCCGCGTCAGTTTACTAATCATGGCCTTGCCATAGTCCGCATGTTCGCTGCCGACTACCTTGGGCTTGACGTTGAACACCTTCAGCCACAGGCCGAAGTGTGGCTGGACTCAGAGGAAGGCCTCGCATAAGATGATAAAGGACGAGATGTGGAGAAGGGAGTTAGGGGCTATATCGTGAAAGTCTAGCCCGTAGAAGAACATCAACCCCCTCATAAAGGGGTGCAGGGGAAATCCAAGCCCCCTAAGGAAATGAGGGAGGAATACGACCCTTTCGCCCAGCTTGGGCGTAGGGATGATCTGGCCCTCTTCAGGGGCTCGATGGGCAATGTCGGCCGACAAATAGCCGGCCTGCTTCAGCCTCAAGATGTCACTGTCGGTGATGATGGAGGTCTCCCACTTCCCGTTGGCACCGAATCCGGCCATGGCTGAAGAAGACGGTGTGGGATTTGCTGTGGAAGTAGAGAAAAGGGGCGCTGGAGCTCTGAGGATCTGCGTGAGCGGAAGGTGGAAGAAGGCGTGGGATGCTGACTATTGTAGCTCCCCCTTTATAGGCTGTTGATAAGCCAGGAGTTCCTTTTTCCACGCCGCTGGCTTCTCCACTTCCCGATACGCTCGCAACGTTATGTGCGGAGAGGGGAATCGAAATCATTGATCATATCCCCCTAAAAGTGGGGCACAATCTCCACCTTGATGAGACGTGCCAGACGTGGCGTCGGCCTCGAGCCGCGCTTCGAGAAACACTAACTGCTCGGCGTTATGGCCGGATGCGACTCTTTGTTGAAAGAGGAAAAGTTGTTAGGCGAAGGCACTGTATACACCTGAGCGTTTTTTTATTGCCTTCGTTGTTAAGTAAAACTTCCGTTCTAGATTCCGGACATCACTTGGTTCTGAACATGAACAAAGCACACCGAAGAACTCGCCTCGCAAGCCGAATATTGTTGGATGGACGGATGCTGGATACAAGCCCCGGCGTTGGAGCCAAGTTCGGGGGCTACTGAGGGAGTCATGGACTAAGTGGTCCTCAAGGCGTCGGCCCATTGATATGGGCCGGACTGGTGAAGCCGCATAGGAACAGGAGATCTATGAAGTCGTGGTGTGTCCTCCAAGTTAAGGATAGGCAAGATCTCTTTCTCCCTTATTGTAATCTATCTCCGGTAACCCCAACCCTATCAGTGTCTATATAGACCGAGGGTTGTAGTCTTTAGGGAGAGAGCTTTATTCATCACCTCATCACCGTAGGGTTTACCTCATGCTGATCTCGAGGTAGATCTACTCGGTAAACCATACCATACATCCAATATAATCAAGCAGGACGTAGGTCGAGAGGGCCTCAACCTGGGTAAACACTGCGTTCATCATCCCTTGTTCCCCATCGATCCCAGATCCACAGCTCAGGACTCCCTACCCCGAGGTCTGCCAGTTTTGACACCGACAACATGCGTGTTATGTCTCTTTCTGTCACTGAGATTGAGCACCACAAGATCAAACCCATCACAAAGCACCCCCTTCCCATGGCAAGAAAAATCAATCTAGTTGGCCAAACCAAACCAAAATTTAGGAGAAGAAATATGAGGCTATAACAATCATGCATATAAGAGTTCAGCATAGACTCAAATAATATTCATGGGTAGCACTGATCATAAACCCACAATTCATCGGATCCCAACAAACACACCGCAAAAAAGAGTTACCTCAAATAGATCTCCAAGAACATCGAGGAGAACACTGTATTGAAGATCAAAAAGAGAGAAGAAGCCATCGAGCTACTAGCTATGGACCCATAGGTCTGTGGTAAACTACTCACGCATCATTGGAGGGGCAAGGATGATGATGAAGAACCCCTCCGTGATCATTGCCCCCTCCGACAGAGTGCCAGAAAAGGCCTCTAGATTGGATCTCATGGTTCTGGAACTTGCGGTGGCAGAAAAAGTGCTTCATCGACTCCCCTAGGGTTTTGGGGATTTTAGAGTATTTACAGAGGCGATAGTCAGTTGGGAAGGTTCTCGGGGGCTCCACTACCCACCAGGGCGCGCCGGGGCCCCTGGCATGCCCTGGTGCCTAGTGGGCCTCACAGGCCTCCTCCTGTGTGCTCCTTTGGCTCCCTGGGTGTCTTCTGGGCAGAAAAAATCTCCAAAAAGTTTCATGGCACTTGGACTTCGTTTGGTATTAATTTTCTATGAAGTAAAAAAAAAGCAAAAAAACAGCAACTGACACTGGGCACTATGTCAATAGGTTAGTCCAAAAAATGGTACAAAGTTGCTAGTAAATGAATATAAAACATCCAAGATTGATACTATAACAACATGGAACAATCAAAACTTATAGATACGTTGGAGACGTATCAGTCTGACCAGATTTGGTGGCTGATTTGTGGGCCTACTAAGGTGACTCATACGCAGGGCTTTGTTAACTTAGTCAACAAATGATTCTAGCAGCAGTGATCATTGGATGTTAATCCAACGGCCATGTTGCTTCTTCAACCTCTGATCTTCTTGCTCGAGCCACCCAAACCAGCGTCGGCCATGCCGCCTGCTCCTGCCTCCCGTGGCCGACTATGCTGTCGCACAGGCCTCACCGCCCCACCCTACTCCGACCGTTGGCCAGGCCTTCCCTTTACTCACCCACATCCCTTGTTATTTTCCGACGACAGCAGCCTCACACCGTAGTCGAACTAGTCAACCCTCGTACTCCCCACTGCATGGGCAACCACTACCAAGTCTTCCCCGGCTTTGGGTCATTCCCTTCCCAGCCTCACCATAATCCACCTCCTTGGTGCTCTCAACGCGGCATGGTCAACATGGTGAACAAACAACAGTCATCAGAAGACGACTATACGCGGTGACGCTGACAGCTGGACCCACTAGCTACATCTTCGGACGCAAGGAAGTGCCTCCATATTACGCGAAAAAAATGATTCCCCATCCTGACAGCTAGGACCCACCAGCTATATCTTTGCATAGAAGGAAGTGTGTTCTTATCTTCCCTGATAGCTGGGACCCACCCGGTTGAAGCGTACGTAGCATTGTCTGTCTGGTCGCGAACGTGTACGTACATACTCGTCGATCGGTCTCTCTGCAATGATGAACCATGGCCGAGCAAGCAACAACACTTGTAGTAGTAGACCCCCCAACATAGTAGTTCAGGCAGTCCCTTCTAAACTGTGTACACGTACATACAACCACATGCTAAAATATACGGCCACGTACGTACATAGGGGTGGGGTCTCGAAAGCCTACTCACGCATACGTATGGCCAGGGCTCATGTACATGGAGAGGCAACGGACGGCAGCAATGATGTCCTGTTCGTCGACAGCCAACTGGCTGGGTCGGAATGGAGAAACTGCGTCGTGTTCATCGGGAGGCAACGGAATGCATCATGTTCATCGGGAGCCACCGGCTTGGACAGAAAAGCCGAAACGGGGCCTGGCGTACTGCAGAACGGAGGAAATGGCCTTCTGTTTGACCGCCTATGGTCGAAACAGGATCCTATTCATCGGGAGGGGCCCGGCATACCGTGAAATGGAGGAAACAGACTTCTGTTAAAGCGCCTACGGTTGAAACGGGGTCCTGTTGTTCAGGAGGGGTCTGGCGTATCGTAAAACGGAGGAAATAGACTTCTGTTGGAGCACCTACAGTCGAAACGGGGTCCTGTTCATCGAGAGGGGTGTGCCGTACCGCAAAACGGGACTCCACGGGATACTGTTCATCCACCGTCGTCCTCCAGGCTCCATCGACTACTGTTCATAGAGCCTCCACGGGGTCCTATTCATCCACCCCCAACCGGTTGGGGTGTGGAGGCCTCCTCGGGGTCCTGTTCATCTAGGGGAAACCACCTACTACCACGGGGTCCTGTTCATCCAACCCCCACTGGCTGGGGTGGGGCCTACACGTACGTACTAGCGGACGGCAGCAACGGGAACTGTTCATCCATAGCCAACCAACCGGCTGGACTCACCACATGTCTCGACTCATTTCTACGTATCATGCGCGCGGCAGCAACGGGCACTGTTCATCCAGAGGCAACCCAATACATCGGTTGGCTACATCTGGCATGGGGGCTCGATTGGCATCAATGAGCAGTGAGAAGGACCGATCGAATTCAGTTAGCAGCGAAGGAATTGGCTTGCTTCAGTTAGCAGCGAAGGAATCGCTCGGGTTCAGTTAGCAGCGAAGGGATGGATCGATCGGCTTTAGTACGTAGTGGGATCGACCCCTCGTGTTTAGTACGTAGCTAGCTAGTGCAATCGCTCGGGTTCAGTAAGCGAACGCATCACAAGGGTTCAGTTAGCGAGCGCTCACACACATGCGCGTACGAGAGAAATGCGCAAACCACACTGCATCGCTCAGCCCCGACCACCCACCATAACTGGGAACTCCCTGATATTTTCGTCGCCCTCACTTCTACCATGTTTTTTTACGTCATGGACGGCCCAAGGAATGTCATGCAGGTGCGTCTCCGGCCGTCCCTGGACGAAAAGCCCATTTTCTCTCATGATTTTCTGTCATAGAAGTAGGAGCCCACCACATCAATGATGATACGTGTTTTTGTCACAATTATTGTTATAAAAGTTCATAACCATGACATAATTTCTTTCGTTTGTGCCATAATGTCATGGTTGTGTCTTTTTTTTTGTAGTGCTCCTCTGCGTTGTCGCTGGCCGCAAGAGCTCCCACCCACAACCCAGTGGAAGCCCCATGCGCAGTCATGGCGGAATGACTTACCTAAGGGACCGCCTGGCCATTGCATCCTCTAGCTGACCCATGTGCATCACGGTGGCATGTATCTTCTATTATGTAATGATCCTTTCATGCATCAGTAAAACTTCGTTTCCTAAGTGTTGCATATGCTTGTCATGGACTACCCCTCAGGAGGCATGCGCGCTCACGATCTTCCTTCTGGGTGTCACGCGAGCGGGGGCTGGACACGGTGCCTATGCTTGGGTCAGACCCAGCAGCGCCACTAAACCCAAGTGACTGAGCTCTAGCCCACAGGCCTGCTCCCGTGCACGTCACCTCACCAAGGTCCTTGGTACTTGTCTCCTTGTGTGATACCCACAAGCAACCTCATGAGCGCGCGCCGCCTCACTACTTGCAAAACTTGGAAACAATCTCATTGCTACAGGGCACCGGAGGCCTCAGGAACTCCCCCTCGGGTGGCCTCGCGAGCGACGCCTCGTGAGCAGGGGGCTTCGCGAGCAAGCACCCCTGGCGAGTCATGCCCTGCGGAAGGCATCACGCTAGGCTACACCCTGCTAAAAAGCTAAGTCTAAATGTCTTTTGAGGCTTTGATAGCACCCGTCGGTCTTCCTTCCCTTTGCTTTTCTCTCAAAGCATCTTTGTTTTCCTTGGCACGAGCCGCCTGCGCGTCAAGGGGGGGGGGGGGGGGGGGGGGGGCTTGAGCATCGCGCCTCGGGAGCTCCTACTAGCCCTAAGAGCCCTACACCCTCTGGCCTTGCCGAGTGCGTGCTCCAGCATACCAGTGACGGTCGTAGCCCGCTCAGGGGCTGGGTCCAAGCAACGCAGCGCATGAAGGCCATGTAAAAAGGAAAGAAAGACATCACGAGGAAACAAAAACATAGCAGTCCTTAGCTTAAAACAAAAGTGCAAAACATTGTCTTCACGACCCCTATGGGGCCACATCCATTATTGCAGGGCAAGGGAAGGAATGTAAAAGTGGAGGCCTAGGCGGATGAGGTGTCGTCATCCCCACCATCATCAGTGGCGTCGGCGTCCTCCTCGGGTTTGTCGATGATGTGCGCATACTTCTAGATGAAGCCCGCGATGTGATCCTACACCTCCTTCGCGAGCCCGTCGCGGTGCTCCAATGGAACGAGTGCCATCACCCTCTCGAAGTCAAAGCTGCTGTCACCACAGAGGAGGTTGCTGAAGAGCCACGTCGTCACCGTGGTCAGCAGATCACGGCACTCCTCCTCGACGAGCCCATTCGCATCATTGGCCCCTTCCTCTAGCTCCCCGATAAGCCTGGTGAAGAAGTCGATGTACACATGTCATCGTCGTCCCGGGGCTCCGTTGTCTTCTCATCACTGAAGCACGCCACAGCCATGCGTGCGTGCTTCATGTGGGCGCGGAACATCTTGTTCCACTCACACTGCTGTGCCCGCTTGAGCGGACGCGCATCCCGGGCCTGATCCATGATCTGGAAGACACCACCCACTTGTGTATGGAGGGAGGCCAGCTCACCCTCCAGACCCTCCTTGGCGGACACTGCCTGCGCCAGCTCCACCTCGATGTCTGCCACCTGCTTTTTTGGGTAATCAACCTCAGCTTAGAGCTCGCCCCGCTTTTGGGAGAAGCGCTCCTCCTGGGTCTTCAGTTTCTGGCAGTGGTCCGTAATGAGCGAATCGCGCTCCGTCTTGGCCTGGGCCTCGATGTCTTCCTGGGGGGGGGGGGGGGGGGGGGGGGGGGGGGGGGGGGGGGGGGGGGGGGGGGGGGGGGGGGGGGGGGGGGGGGGGGGGGGGGGGGGGGGGGGGGGGGGGGGGGGGGGGGGGGGGGGGGGGGGGGGGGGGGGGGGGGGGGGGGGGGGGGGGGGGGGGGGGGGGGGGGGGGGGGGGGGGGGGGGGGGGGGGGGGGGGGGGGGGGGGGGGGGGGGGGGGGGGGGGGGGGGGGGGGGGGGGGGGGGGGGGGGGGGGGGGGGGGGGGGGGGGGGGGGGGGGGGGGGGGGGGGGGGGGGGGGGGGGGGGGGGGGGGGGGGGGGGGGGGGGGGGGGGGGGGGGGGGGGGGGGGGGGGGGGGGGGGGGGGGGGGGGGGGGGGGGGGGGGGGGGGGGGGGGGGGGGGGGGGGGGGGGGGGGGGGGGGGGGGGGGGGGGGGGGGGGGGGGGGGGGGGGGGGGGGGGGGGGGGGGGGGGGGGGGGGGGGGGGGGGGGGGGGGGGGGGGGGGGGGGGGGGGGGGGGGGGGGGGGGGGGGGGGGGGGGGGGGGGGGGGGGGGGGGGGGGGGGGGGGGGGGGGGGGGGGGGGGGGGGGGGGGGGGGGGGGGGGGGGGGGGGGGGGGGGGGGGGGGGGGGGGGGGGGGGGGGGGGGGGGGGGGGGGGGGGGGGGGGGGGGGGGGGGGGGGGGGGGGGGGGGGGGGGGGGGGGGGGGGGGGGGGGGGGGGGGGGGGGGGGGGGGGGGGGGGGGGGGGGGGGGGGGGGGGGGGGGGGGGGGGGGGGGGGGGGGGGGGGGGGGGGGGGGGGGGGGGGGGGGGGGGGGGGGGGGGGGGGGGGGGGGGGGGGGGGGGGGGGGGGGGGGGGGGGGGGGGGGGGGGGGGGGGGGGGGGGGGGGGGGGGGGGGGGGGGGGGGGGGGGGGGGGGGGGGGGGGGGGGGGGGGGGGGGGGGGGGGGGGGGGGGGGGGGGGGGGGGGGGGGGGGGGGGGGGGGGGGGGGGGGGGGGGGGGGGGGGGGGGGGGGGGGGGGGGGGGGGGGGGGGGGGGGGGGGGGGGGGGGGGGGGGGGGGGGGGGGGGGGGGGGGGGGGGGGGGGGGGGGGGGGGGGGGGGGGGGGGGGGGGGGGGGGGGGGGGGGGGGGGGGGGGGGGGGGGGGGGGGGGGGGGGGGGGGGGGGGGGGGGGGGGGGGGGGGGGGGGGGGGGGGGGGGGGGGGGGGGGGGGGGGGGGGGGGGGGGGGGGGGGGGGGGGGGGGGGGGGGGGGGGGGGGGGGGGGGGGGGGGGGGGGGGGGGGGGGGGGGGGGGGGGGGGGGGGGGGGGGGGGGGGGGGGGGGGGGGGGGGGGGGGGGGGGGGGGGGGGGGGGGGGGGGGGGGGGGGGGGGGGGGGGGGGGGGGGGGGGGGGGGGGGGGGGGGGGGGGGGGGGGGGGGGGGGGGGGGGGGGGGGGGGGGGGGGGGGGGGGGGGGGGGGGGGGGGGGGGGGGGGGGGGGGGGGGGGGGGGGGGGGGGGGGGGGGGGGGGGGGGGGGGGGGGGGGGGGGGGGGGGGGGGGGGGGGGGGGGGGGGGGGGGGGGGGGGGGGGGGGGGGGGGGGGGGGGGGGGGGGGGGGGGGGGGGGGGGGGGGGGGGGGGGGGGGGGGGGGGGGGGGGGGGGGGGGGGGGGGGGGGGGGGGGGGGGGGGGGGGGGGGGGGGGGGGGGGGGGGGGGGGGGGGGGGGGGGGGGGGGGGGGGGGGGGGGGGGGGGGGGGGGGGGGGGGGGGGGGGGGGGGGGGGGGGGGGGGGGGGGGGGGGGGGGGGGGGGGGGGGGGGGGGGGGGGGGGGGGGGGGGGGGGGGGGGGGGGGGGGGGGGGGGGGGGGGGGGGGGGGGGGGGGGGGGGGGGGGGGGGGGGGGGGGGGGGGGGGGGGGGGGGGGGGGGGGGGGGGGGGGGGGGGGGGGGGGGGGGGGGGGGGGGGGGGGGGGGGGGGGGGGGGGGGGGGGGGGGGGGGGGGGGGGGGGGGGGGGGGGGGGGGGGGGGGGGGGGGGGGGGGGGGGGGGGGGGGGGGGGGGGGGGGGGGGGGGGGGGGGGGGGGGGGGGGGGGGGGGGGGGGGGGGGGGGGGGGGGGGGGGGGGGGGGGGGGGGGGGGGGGGGGGGGGGGGGGGGGGGGGGGGGGGGGGGGGGGGGGGGGGGGGGGGGGGGGGGGGGGGGGGGGGGGGGGGGGGGGGGGGGGGGGGGGGGGGGGGGGGGGGGGGGGGGGGGGGGGGGGGGGGGGGGGGGGGGGGGGGGGGGGGGGGGGGGGGGGGGGGGGGGGGGGGGGGGGGGGGGGGGGGGGGGGGGGGGGGGGGGGGGGGGGGGGGGGGGGGGGGGGGGGGGGGGGGGGGGGGGGGGGGGGGGGGGGGGGGGGGGGGGGGGGGGGGGGGGGGGGGGGGGGGGGGGGGGGGGGGGGGGGGGGGGGGGGGGGGGGGGGGGGGGGGGGGGGGGGGGGGGGGGGGGGGGGGGGGGGGGGGGGGGGGGGGGGGGGGGGGGGGGGGGGGGGGGGGGGGGGGGGGGGGGGGGGGGGGGGGGGGGGGGGGGGGGGGGGGGGGGGGGGGGGGGGGGGGGGGGGGGGGGGGGGGGGGGGGGGGGGGGGGGGGGGGGGGGGGGGGGGGGGGGGGGGGGGGGGGGGGGGCGACGCATGTCCCCTTTGAAATTGCCACCGTGTGGTAGCACTTTCCCACTCATGTTTTTGGGGAAGAGGCCCAAGGAATAGACTTCTTGGCGGTTTTGGGCGCCGTGGCGGCGGGGAGATCAGAAGCAGATTGGGTGCAGGAGGAAGAAGAAGTAGAGGTGCAGTGCGTAGGAAGGCGATGCATGCGAAAAGGCAATGATGGCCTCCGCACCCTGCGCTGGCAGTTTTATGGCAGGGCCCACAGTTACTGAGACATCATGGGGAAATGGGGGCATCCCGTCCCGTCGTGCTGCCACGCGTCCCTGCCTGTGTCCGGCTGTCTTAGGCCCCACATCGTTTTGTTCCTCAACGGGCGGAACATGCGCGCTACTGGCTCGGGGGCTACTATCGGCCCAGTGGGAACTAGGTACCACGAGCCATCTGCCTACGGCCCAGGAAGGGCCCCTTGGGCCAAGTCGTGATGTGGCCCCCCAGCGGGCGCCACGAAGCCAAGAGCCTCGCGAGGGCCTTACCCCGCGAGGGGCTTCCCCTATGAAGGACTTCATCAAGACCACCACCGCAGCAAGCTGCCCCACGAGGCCCCCTCATGAGGCCTCCCGAGGAGCCCACGTGATGCAGGTCGCGTGCCCATCACATGGGTGACGTCGCCAAACAGGTGCCAACCTGTGCGGCCGGAGCAGTTTCCCCTTTGGTGCTAAGGGTGCAGGTGCGCCTGCCTGCCCCTAAAGCAAGTCCCAAAGGTTTCCCCTTCGGTTAAAGAATAGCAAGACGGTGGTGCGGCAAGAGGGAGGTCATCGTGGAGTCCCCAGTGTGTCATGGATAAAACTTTAGCAGGCAGAGGCCAACCTTTTGTCAGAATAAGCACCGACGCATGTCCCCTTTGAAATTGCCACCGTGTGGTAGCACTTTCCCACTCATGTTTTTGGGGAAGAGGCCCAAGGAACCTATAAAAGGGGCAGCACGGCCACCATAGGAGAGGGTCGAGTCCTGATCAACCCCAAGCGCCATTGCTGACCCCTCAAGAGCTTTGGCTTATCTTGTAGCTCCAAGAGCACTGTCCACAAGCAATACAACCAAGCAGGAGTAGAATTTTACACCGCATGATTGCCCAAAACTGGATAGCTCGATGTGTCTTTGTCATGCCTAGCTCGTAGCTTCATAGATGTGAACCAAGCCCCCAGAGCTCGAACCAGTGTTTTGGAGGATTTCCCGTGGCTCAGAATCAATCCCCGACACCTATCGTATGCTATGTTCAAGAGAGAAGCCTCTAGTGAAAACTATGGCCCCCGGGTCTATATTTATCATCTATTAAAATCCAAAAATACTTTGCTGCAATTTATTTACCATTATTTTTATTTTGTGTTTTTTTTATCTATCTACATTATCAGATTTGATCCTTGCAATTAACCGCCAAGGGATTGACAACCCCAGCTTGTTTGCGTTGGGTGCAAGTAGTTGTTGTTTTGTGTGTAGGTGTTGTTCACGAGGTCTTGTGTGGTTCTCCTACTAGATTGATAACCTTGGTTCTTAACTTAGGGAAATACTTATCTCTACTATACTGCATCATCCTCTCCTCTTCGGAGAAATCCCTATGCAGCTCACAAGTAGCAGGAAGAATTTCTGGCGCCGTTGCCGGGGAGACATCACCAATACCTATCAAGTACCATCGCATAAACTTTCATCTCCTTGCATTTACATTATTTGCTATTTGCCTCTCATTTTCATCTCCCTCATTTCTAAAATGTTTTCACAAAACAAAAAATATTTGCCGTTTGCCTTTTTGCTTGTTTGAAGTTGCTATCATGTCTGAATTTGTTATTGAAAAAGGTGAAGAGGGCAAAATCCCTAAGGTTGCAATTCCCTCAAATCTGGATGCTAAAACTTTTGTAACGGGAAGTGGGAACATCATAGGAAAAAAGCGTCATTCAGGAATTCTTTAATTGTATGGGATCTTTGGTTTGTGATGATATTCCTATTCTTAAAAGAACCAAAAATTATGCCGAAGCTATTTCCACACTTGTTCTTAAACTTGAGAGGAGATTTATTCGCACTCATCCCACTTTGCAAAGATTGTTTTATGAGTTGCCGGTTATAAACAATCCTAAGGCTAAAAAGACAGCTATCCTTATCCTCAAGAATGAATTTGATTACATACTACGGGAAGCTAGAGAAATCTTTGATTTTTACAATATGAACCATGAAAATCCGGTGGTAGATGATATTTTATATAATGAAGATTATTTGTTGAGGTATTTGTTTCATGATAACCACACTTTTGATGAGAATACCAAAAAGGAAGTCCCTCCTTTAAACATAATCCAACAAGTTTTCAACGGTATTAATAAACAATATTCTTGGATTGTAAAAGGGAACCAAGAAGGATTTGAGGATAATTAGCTTAATAACACTAAAATTTCAATTGATGATCTGTTTAATATTGTTGTTGAAAAGCCACCTGATAAAAACACATCTCTAGATGAGAAGAAGAAAGATGACAACACTTGAAACTATGCATTACACCTAGCTAGGGGAGTAAAACAATAGCGCTTGTTGGGAGGCAACCCAATAGTTATCTTTATTTTTCTTGTTTCTTTTCTATTTTTTGGTGTGCACACAATTACGCTACTATTTATGGTTTTTGTGTTTAAATTAGTGTTTGTGCCAAGTAAAGCCCTTGGGATGATTTGGATGATAGTTGCTTTGATTATGTGAAAAAACAGAGAATTTTGCGCCCAGTAGTAGATTTGTTTAAATTCACTCGAATGTGCTTTTGATCTGACATTTTTACACATGATTTATATAAAAAATCCCACATTGTCCTAATTTTTCAGAATTTTTAGAGTTCCAGAAGTGTAGTCATTATTCAGATTACTACAAACTGTTATGTTTTTGACAGATTGTGTTTTCGTTGCATAGTTTGCTTGTTTTGATGAATCTATGGATTGTATCAGGGGGTATAAGTCATGATGAAGTTAGAATATAGTAGGTATTATGAAATAATAAAATATGAATGGGGTTACAATAGTACCTAAAGTTTTTGATTTGGTTGTTATACTAACGGATCTCATGAGTTTTCTGTTGAGTTTTGTGTGCTCAAGTTTTCAAGTTTTAAGTGAGATCATGATGGATGAAGGAATAAGGAGTGGCAAGACCCTAAGCTTGGGGGTGCCCATGGCACCCCAAGCAAATATCTAAGGACACCCAAGCATCTAAGCTTGGGGATGCCCCGGAAGGCATCCCCTCTTTCCTCTACCAACCATCGGTAAATTACTTGGAGCTATATTTTTATTCATCACATGATATGAGTTTTGCTTGGAGCGTCATGTATTGTATGAGTCTTTGCTTTGTTTGATTTTAAGTTTGCCACAATCATATTTTTTGGACACACCTTTTTGAGAGGGACACTCATTATTCATGATTTGTTAGAATACTCTTTGTGCTTCACTTATATCTTTTGAGCTAGGCAGTTGCTCTAGTGCTTCACTTATATCTTTTAGAGCACGGCGGTGGTTATATTTTAAAGAAATAGTTGCACTCTCATGCTTCACTTGTATCATTTTGATAGTTGATAAAAGTAATGGCAATATGCATAGGTTATGAAATTAGTCCTAATATGATAGGTATTCAAGAGGGATATAATAAAAACTTTCATGTAGATCACTGAATATGATAAGTTTGATTCCTTGCAATTGTTTTGTGATATAAAGATGGTAATATGTCGGAGGTACTAGTGAATGATTGTGGTTTAATAAGAATATTGGTGTTAAGGTTTCTGATTCCCGAAGCATGCACGTATAGTCTCTCGTTATGCTAAGAAGTTGGAGCATGATTTATTATTGATTGTCTTCCTTATGAGTGGCGGTCGGGGACGAGCGATGGTCTTTTCCTACCAATCTATCCCCCTAGGGACATGCTTAGTAGTACTTTGCTTCGAGGGCTAATAAACTTTCGCAATAAGTATGTGTGTTCTTTGTGACTAATGTGAGTCCATGGATTATACGCACTCTCACCTTTCCGCAATTTGCTAGCCTCTTCGGTACCGTGCATTGCCCTTTCTCACCTCGAGATGTGTTGCAAACTTCACTGGTGCATCCAAACCCCGTGATATGATACGCTCTATCACACATAAGCATCCTTATATCTTCCTTAAAACAGCCACCATACCTACCTATTATGGCATTTCCATAGCCATTCCAAGATATATTGCCATGCAACTTCCACCGTTCCACTTTTATGACACACATCATCATTGTCATATTGCTTTGCATGATCATATAGCTAACATAGTATTTGTGGCTCAGCCACCGTTCATCATTTTTTATACATGTTACGCTAGATCATTACACATCCTGGTACACTGCCAGAGGCATTCATATAGAGTCATAATTTGTTCTAGTGTCGAGTTGTAATTTTGAGTTGTAAGTAAGTATAAGTGTGATGATCATCATATTCGTTATTAGAGCATTGTCCCAGTGAGGAAACATAAAAAAAGAGGCCAAAAAGAGCCCAAGAAAAAAAAGAGAGGCCAAAAAGACCCCATGAAAAAGGGGAAAAGGAGAAAAAATAAAGGGAAAAAAGGAAAAAAGAAGAGAGAGAAAAAAGGGGCAATGTTACTATCCTTTTTCACACTTGTGCTTCAAAGTAGCACCATGTTTTTCATACAGAGAGTCTCCTATGCTTTCATTTTCATATAACTAGTGGGAATTTTTCATTATAGAACTTGGCTTGTATATTCCAATGATGGGCTTCCTCAAATGCCCGAGGTCTTCATGAGCAAGTAAGTTGGATGCACACCCACTTAGTTTCCTTTTTTCAGATTTCATACACTTATAGCTCTTAGTGCATCCATTGCATGGCAATTCCTACTCCTTGCATTGACATCAATTGATGGGAATCTCCATAGCCCGTTGATTAGCCATGTCGATGTGAGACTTTCTCTTTCTTGTCTTCTCCATATTAATCTCTACCACCATATTCTATTCCGCCCATAGTGCTATATCCATGGCTTGTTGATATGCCCATTTTGCATCATGTTTTCCCACTATTAGGGAAAAGCCTAGTAGTAGTGCTACTTTTTGGCCTAGCAGACCGCGCTACTGCTACGATGCTACAGCTAAAGGTTAGCAGTAGCGTAGGTTTACACGCGCTACTGCTATACCTACTTAGTAGTAGCGCGTCTTGCAGAAAGCGCTACTGGTAAGTACTAGCAGCACGCCTCTCTGCCCGTGCTACCACTATTATTACATATTCTATTTCTTTTTTATTTTATATCATATTCATACACCATTAAATAGGTTTTCATACAGTAGCAATTTAGAGATTGTTTTTACATCATAATGAGTTATTACATCACTGGGTGAAAGAACCATGGATTAGTTTGAAGTGGATGGATCCTAAGTGACCAAGTCATGGATTATCGTGATAATCCATGACTTGGTCACTTAGGATCCATCCACTTGAAACTAATCCGCGGTTCTTTCACCCAATGATATAATAACTCATCATCATCATATCATTAACAACTTATCATCATAATACATCATTGTCATATAACAACTCCTCATGATCATCATTTTCGTCCATGAGACATCATATAACAACTTGGTCACTAGTCATAATCACAACTCCTCCTCCTCATCATCATCAACTCTAACACATTGTAGCACATAATAACACATTGTACCTAGGACCTACTCCTCTCTCATAGGACCTACTACTATCTCTAAGGTAAAATAGCATAAAACAAGATAGGCCCTGACTCTCCATTATGGAGAATGGAGAATATCCTATCTCCAATTCTTGCGCTTCGCACAATGTTGCTTCCAAGTAGCTCCCTATGAATGTTCATACATTTTTTCCATTCTTTGATTGTCATGTCTTCATCGGTTTTAGAAATCCGGTATGAACAGTTGTGAATCCTAGGCAGACTTGGTCGTAAGCTAACAACATCAAGCCGACCTTTCAGAAACATTAGATCAGGCACACAATCCTTCGGGATTTTTTGTTGAAAAACATAATAATAACATCGTAGTTAGCAATGTAGTTTAGCTTTAGAAGAATATATGCAAAAGATGCACGGATGTTGTAATAGTAAAAAATCTTACCATGCCATCTCCATGGATGTTACCGTAGTTCAACACGTGCACTAGTGGCACGTATTGACCATAATGTGCAGGAGTTTGATAATTGATATTGTAATTCTCAACATCAATAATAAATGAGATAAGATGATCTTTCTCTTGATAAGTTAATTCTGCGCCATCGGTGTACTAGGTTCTGTCTACCATCTTCCGTACATTTTTTGAAGAATGAAAATAAGCTATCAATGGAAATATGCTGTCAACTATTTTGAAATAAACAATATAAATTACTTAATAAATATGTTTGAGAAACTCACATAGCGGTAGAATTGGAACCGTATCAACAAGGACCCAAATGTCCATATTCTCTTCGTCGATGTCAGGATCACCAAGATCCAAGGTGACAAGCATACCCTCATGAAAATCATACGTCTTGCAAAGTGCTTCCCAATTCGGGTAACCAAAATGGGATACGCTCTTAGAATTGTGTAGATTTACAGCAAAGTCATAACCATGATGGGTCCTTAGGTGAACTATCTTTGTCTCCATATTTTGATGATCTTCAAAATCTAGCTTCTCCAAGACATAGCGTCTTGCATGGCATGGGATAAGCTAGTCGAATTGTAAAAGACGGAAATTACACGTTGAAGAAGTAGAAGTCATGCTTAATTACGAAAAAACACTTGTCGTTATTGCATACCATTTCAACATCGAAGGTCTCGTGGAGCTTAATGATGAAGCGCCGACCTTCTACCAGGTGAGGCCTATCGCACAGACCCCGGTCGTCGCTGCACCAGTCGCACTCCGGGAGCCTATCGTCGTCGGACGACATTTCCTATGTTCATAATTCAAAGATTAAACTTCTAAAATTAAATATATGTACTATAAAAACTAAATTAGATCATTATTATTCATCACGGGTTGGCTATCAGTCTGTCGAGTATTTTCTTGAAAACTCTCAGCTCACGTGGTGTATATATTCGACCGTCGGTGATGGTAGCTCCTCCCTTCGTTCCCAAGTGCATTACACCAAATTGTCTTGCACATGGGAACAAAGGAGAAGCTACCCCCACGACAACAGTCAGGATTCTTCATCTTTGACATTTGCGGCCGTCGGTGATGGTAGCTACTCCTGTCATTCCAAAGTGCATTACACCAAAATGTCAAGCACCCTGGAATGAAGAAGAAGCTACCCCCATGACAACAGTCGGGATTCTTTGTCCTCTCATATATGGTGGAGTCTCGATAGACTTAAAGTCAACCCAAAATGTCGTTTAATTATCTTTCTAGAAAATCCGGGCCACTCGATATTTCCTACATATTCTAGCACAAGTCATGCCAAAATTCACTGAAAAATTCGGCATGACCTTTGCTAAACAAGGACATATCGAGCACCTGAAATTTGCTGGAACGGAAATTAATCAATGCTCCGGCAAAACATAGGCCACTCAGAGGTGTTCCCTGCAAACATGGCCACTTGGGCAAGCACATATCCTATTTGAGCAACACTAGATATACATGTTTATTTCTACATCATATGGGCATTCAAACTTGATGGTAATTGCATTTCAATGGTTGAAAATATGAACAAAAACATTTCAAAATATCTTATATATAATCCTAACATAACTAAATTTGCCAATATAGGTCTCTCTCTCTCTAAACTAGTTCTATTAAGCACTTACTAAATAAACTAGTTCTATTAAGTACTTACTAAATAAACTAGTTCTATTAACCACTTAGTAAATAAACGGGGGGGGGGGGGGGGGGGGGGGGAGTAGGAATGAAGGGAGGGGTGAGTGAGGGTGGAAGGGAGGAGGCAGATGGATGAGGCAGGGAGGAGGAGGACGGATGAGGCAGGGAGGAGAGGACGGATGAGGCAGGGAGGGAGGTGGGAGGGAGGAGGTGGGAGTGAGGAGGGAGAGGGAGGGAGGGATCGGGAGAGGGACGAGGAGGGGAGGGAGGTAGAAGGAGGAGGGATGGAGCAACTACCTCGGTGGAGGAGGAGCAGGAGCGGCGGCGACAGCGGGCGACGACGATGGTTGGGGAGGGCCGAACGTTGGCGGCGGTGGACTACGGGGTGCATGAGGAGTGAGAGTGGGAGTGGAGAGGGGGAGAGTGAGGAGCGGACGGTGTGGAGAAGATAGGATGGGTTTAGCAGTAGCGCGTGTTAGGGGAAAGCGCTACTGCTAAACTACCTAGCAGTAGCGCATTTCAAGGGAAAGCGCTACTACTACACTTAGCCTGGCGGCAACGGTGGGGCAATTTTAGTAGTAGCGCTCTTTGTTCCTGCCACGCTACTGCTATGTATATAGCAGTAGCGCCTTCTGTGGACACGCGCTACTGCTAAGTAGCAGTAGCGCCTCATCTTATCCAACGCTACTGCTAAGGTTCTGTGTATAAGGTTTTCCCTAGTAGTGTCCTACTATTTTTTATAATGTTTTTATGCATAATAACACTTTATGGAGTAATTCTAATGCCTTTTCTCTCATAATATGCAAGGTTTACACAAAGAGGGAGAATGCCGGCAGATGGTATTCTGGACCTGAAAAAGATATGTCAGAGATACCTATTCTGCACATCTCCAAATGAGCTGAAATTTTACGAAGAATTATTTTGCAATATATAATAAATATTGGAGGAAATAAATACCAGAGGGGGGCTGCCGGGTGCCCACAAGACACCAGGGCGCGCCAGGCCCCCCAGGCACGCCCTGGTGGGTGGTGGGCAACCCAGCCTGTTGGGAAACGTTCCATGGAAAACAAAAAAAATTCTATGCACACGCAAGATCTATCCATGAAGATGCATAGAAACAAGGGGAAGAGTGTGTCTACGTACCCTCGTAGACCGTAAGCAGAAGCGTTTGTTAACACGGTTGATGTAGTCGAACTTCTTCGTGATCCAACCGATCGAGTACCGAACGTACGGCACCTCCACGTTCAGCACACGTTCACCTTAGTGACGTCCTCGCCTTCTTGATCCAGCAAGACGGCGAAGTAGTGGATGAGTTCCAGCAGCATGATGATGTGGTGACAGTGATGGTGATGTTATCTCCGCAGGGCTTCACCTAAGCACTACGAAAATATGACCGAGGGACAAAACTGTGGAGGGGGGCACCACACACGGCTAAGAGATTGTCGTGGTTATGTGTGGCGCCCCCTACCACATATATATAGGTGGAGGGAGAGGGGAGCAGCTAGGAGGCGCCCCAAGTAGGGCCGAATCCTACTTGGGGTCTTCCCCAAGCCGCGCCCCTTTCCTTATTTGAGTGCGGGAGGAAGGCAGGGGGAGGTGGCGCCCCCCTTTCCTTTCTCTCATGAGGAGGGAAAGGCAGGAGGGGCCACCCCTCCCCTTTCCTTCCCCTAGGGCTGGCCGACAAGGGAGAGGGGCGCGCCAGCCCCCTAGTGGGCTGGTCTGTCCCCCCCTTTGGCCCATTAGGCCCATACACTTCCCGGGGGTGTCTGGAACCCCTTCCGACGATCCGATGACTACCTGGTGCACTCCGAAACTCTTCTGGTGTCCGAATATCATCGTCCTATATATCAATCTTTACCTCTGGACCATTCCGGAGCTCCTTGTCATGTCCATGATCTCATCCGGGACTCCAAACAACATTCGGTCACCAAATCATATAACTCATATAACACTATATCATCAACGAACGTTAAGCGTGCGGACCCTACGGGTTCGAGAACTATGTAGACATGACCGAGACACCTCTCCGGTCAATAACTAATAGCGGAACCTGGATGCCCATATTGGCTCATACATATTCTACAAAGATCTTTATCGGTCGAACCTAATGACAACATACGTAATTCCCTTTGTCCATCGGTATGTTACTTGCCCGAGATTCGATCATCGGTATCTTCATACCTAGTTCAATCTCATTACCGGCAAGTCTCTTTACTCATTCCATAATACATCATCTTGCAACTAACTCCTTAGTCACTTTGCTTGCAAGGCTTCTTATGATGCGTATTACCGAGAGGGCCCAGAGATACCTCTTCGATACTCGGAGTGACAAATCCTAATCTCGATCTATGCCAACTCAACAAACACCTTCGAAGATACCTGTAGAGCATCTTTATGATCACCCAGTTACGCTGTGACGTTTGATAGCACACAAGGTATTCCTCCGGTATCCGGGAGTTGCATAATCTCATAGTCGAAGGAATATGTATTTGACATTACGAAAGCAATAGCAATA
Source organism: Thinopyrum obtusiflorum (assembly GCA_036873465.1). Lineage (NCBI taxonomy): Eukaryota > Viridiplantae > Streptophyta > Magnoliopsida > Poales > Poaceae > Thinopyrum > Thinopyrum obtusiflorum. Next base: position 83,003 of record JAAAWM010012235.1, read on the forward strand.
AACTGAAAGATCAATATGCTAAGCTAACGGATGGATCTTGTCCATCACATCATTCTCCTAATGATGTGATCCCATTATCAAATGACAACACATGTCTATGGTTAGGAAACCTTAACCATCTTTGATCAACGAGCTAGTCTAGTAGAGGCTTACTAGGGACATGGTATTTGTTTATGTATTCACACATGTATTTAAGTTTCCGATCAATACAATTCTAACATGAATAATAAACCTTTATCATGAATAAGGAAATATAAAATAACAACTTTATTATTGCCTCTAGGGCATATTTCCTTCAGTCTCCCACTTGCACTAGAGTCAATAATCTAGATTACATTGTAATGAATCTAACACCCATGGAGTCTTGGTGCTGATCATGTTTTGCTTGTGGAAGAGGCTTAGTCAATGGGTCTGCTACATTTAGATCTGTATGTATTTTGCAAATCTCTATGTCTCCATCCTTGACCTTTTCACGAATGGAGTTGAAGCGTATCTTGATGTGTTTGGTTCTCTTGTAAAACTTGGATTTCTTCACTAAGGCAATTGCTCCAGTGTTGTCACAAAAGATTTTCATTGGACCTGATGCATTGGGTATTACACCTAGATCGGATATGAACTCCTTCATCCAGACTCCTTCATGCGCTGCTTCTGAAGCAGCTATGTACTCCTATTCACATGTAGATCCCGCCACGACGCTCTGCTTGGAACTGCACCAACTGACAGCTCCACCATTCAATATAAATACGTATCTGGTTTGTGACTTAGAGTCATCCGGATCAGTGTTGAAGTTAGCATCGACGTAACCATTTACGACGAGCTCTTCGTCACCTCCATAAATGAGAAACATATCCTTGGTCCTTTTCAGGTACTTCAGGATGTTCTTGACCGCTGTCCAGTGATCCACTCCTGGATTACTTTGGTACCTCCCTGCCAAACTTATGGCAAGGCACACATCAGGTCTGGTACACAGCATAGCATACATGATAGTACCTATGGCTAAGGCATAGGGAATGACTTTCATTTTCTCTCTTTCTTCTGTAGTGGTCGGGCTTTGAGTCTGACTCAATTTCACACCTTGCAACACAGGCAAGAACCCTTTCTTTGACTGATCCATTTTGAACTTCTTCAAAACTTTGTCAAGGTATGTGCTTTGTGAAAGTCATATTAAGCGTCTCGATCTATCCCTATAGATCATGACGCCCAATATATAAGCAGATTCACCGAGGTCTTTCACTGAAAAATTCTTATTCAAGTACCCTTTAATGCTATCCAGAAATTCTATATCATTTCCAATCAACAATATGTCATCCACATATAATATCAGAAATGCTATAGAGCTCCCACTCACTTTCTTGTAAATACAGGCTTCACCGTAAGTCTGTATAAAACCATATGCTTTGATCACCTCATCAAAGCGTATATTCCAACTCCGAGATGCTTGCACCGGTCCATAGATGGGCCGCTGGAGCTTGTACACTTTGTTAGCACCTTTAGGATCGACAAAACCTTCTGGTTGCATCATATACAACTCTTCTTTAAGATATCCATTAAGGAATGTAGTTTTGACATCCATTTGTCAAATTTCATAATTATAAAATGCGGCAATTGCTAACATGATTCGGACGGACTTAAGCATCGCTACGGGTGAGAAAGTCTCATTGCAGTCAACCCCTTGAACTTGTCAAAAACCTTTTGCGAGAAGTCAAGCTTTGTAGATAGTAACATTACCATCAGCGTCAACCTTCTTCTTGAAGATCCATTTATTCTCTATGGCTTGCGGATCATCAGGCAAGTCCACCAAAGTCCAAACTTTGTTCTCATACATGGATCCTATCTCAGATTTCATGGCCTCAAGCCATCTGTCGGAATCTGGGCTCATCATAGCTTCTTCATAGTTCGTAGGTTCGCCTTGGTCTAATAACATGACTTCCAGGACAGGATTACCGTACCACTCTAGTGCGGAACGTGCTCTGGTCGACCTACGAAGTTCAGTAGTAACTTGATCTGAAGTTTCATGATCATTATCATTTGCTTCCTCCCTAGTTGGTGTAGGCATCACGGGAACGGTTTTCTGTGATGTTCTACTTTCCAATTCAGGAGAAGGTACAATTACCTCATCAAGTTCTACTTTCCTCCCACTCACTTCTTTCGAGAGAAACTCCTTCTCTAGAAAGGATCCATGCTTGGCAACAAAGATCTTGCCTTCGGATCTGTGGTAGAAGGTGTACCCAATAGTTTCCTTAGGGTATCCTATGAAGACACACTTCTCTGATTTAGATTCGAGCTTATCAGGTTGAAGCCTTTTGACATAAGCGTCGCATCCCCAAACTTTAAGAAACAATAGCTTAGGTTTCTTGCCAAACCATAGTTCATATGGTGTCATCTCAACGGATTTAGACGGTGCCCTTTTTAACGTGAATGCGGCTGTCTCTAATGCATATCCCCAAAATGATAGTGGTAAATCGATAAGAGCCATCATAGAATGCATCATATCTAATAAACTATGGTTACGATGTTCGGACACACCATTACGTTGTGGTGTTCCAGGTGGCGTGAGTTGTGAAACAATTCCACATTGTTTTAAATGAAGGCCAAACTCGTAACTCAAATATTTGCCTCCGCGATCAGATCGTAGAAACTTTATTTTCTTGTTATGATGATTCTCCACTTCACTCTGAAATTCTTTCAACTTTTCTAATGTTTCAGACTTGTGTTTCATTAAGTAGATATACCCATACCTACTCAAATCATCTGTGAAGGTCAGAAAATAACGATACCCGCCGCATGCTTCAACACTCATCGGACCGCATACATCGGTATGTATTATTTCCAATAAGCCATTAGCTCGCTCCATTGTTCCAGAGAACGGAGTTTTAGTCATCTTGCCCATGAGGCATGGTTCGCAAGTATCAAATGATTCATAATCAAGTGATTCCAAAAGTCCATCTACATGGAGTTTCTTCATGTGCTTTACACCAATATGACCTAAACGGCAGTGCCACAAGTATATTGCACTATCATTATCAACTTTGCTTCTTTTGGCATCAATATTATGAATATGTGTATCACTACAATCGAGATTCAACAAGAATAGACCATTCATCAAGGGTGCATGACCATAAAAGATATTACTCATATAAATAGAACAACCATTATTCTTCGATTTAAATGAATAACCGTCTCGCAATAAAAAAGATCTAGATATAATGTTCATGCTCAACATGGGCACCAAATAACAATTATTGAGGTCTAAAACTAATCTCGAAGGTAGATGTAGAGGTAGGGTGCTCACGGCGATCACATCGACCTTGGAACCATTCCCGACACGCATCGTCGCCTCGTCCTTAGCCAATCTTCGTTTATTCTGCATCTCCTATTTCGAGTTACAAATATGAGCAACCAAACCAGTATCAAATACCCAGGCGCTACTACAAGCATTAGTAAGGTACATATCAATAACATGTATATCAAATATACCTTTGTTCACTTTGCCATCCTTCTTATCCGCCAAGTATTTGTGGCAGTTCCGCTTCCAATGACCATTCCCTTTGTAGTAGAAGCACTCAATTTCAGGCTTGGGTCTAGCTTTGGGCTTCTTCCCGGGAGTGGCCACTTGCTTGCCATTCTTCTTGAAGTTCCCTTTCTTTCCCTTGCCCTTTTTCTTGAAACTAGTGGTCTTGTTAACCATCAACACTTGATGCTCCTTTTTGATTTCTACCTCCACGGTCTTAAGCATTATGAAGAGCTCAGGAATCATTTTATTCATCCCTTGCATGTTATAGTTCATGACAAAGCCTTTGTAGCTTGGTGGCAGTGACTGAAGAACTCTGTCAATAACACTATCAACTGGAAGATCAACTCCTAGCTGAGTCAAGTGGTTATGATACCCAGACATTTTGAGTATGTGTTCACTGACAGAACTGTTCTCCTCCATTTTGCAGCTATAGAACTTGTTGGAGACTTCATATCTCTCAACCCAGGCATTTGCTTGAAATATTAACTTCAACTCTTGGAACATCTCATATGCTCCATGACATTCAAAACGTCTTTGAAGTCCCGGTTCTAAGCCGTAAAGCATGGCACACTGAACTATTGAGTAGTCATCAGATCGAGCCTGCCAGACATTCATAACATCTGCAGTAGCTCCTGCAGCAGGTCTGTCACCTAGCGGTGCATCAAGGACATAATTCTTCTATGCAGCAATGAGGATAATCCTCAAGTTACGGACCCAGTCCGTGTAGTTGCGACCATCATCTTTCAACTTAGCTTTCTCTAGGAACGCATTAAAATTCAGGGGAACGGTAGCTTGGGCAATTGATCTACAACATAGATATGCAAAACTATAAGACTAAGTTCATGATAAATTAAGTTCAATTAATCAAATTACTAATGAACTCCCACTTAAATAAATATCCCTCAAGTTATCTAAGTGATACATGATCCAAATCCACTAACCCATGTATGATCATCACGTGAGATGGGGTAGTCATCAGTGGTGAACATCTCTATGTTGATCATATCTACTATATGACTCACATTCGACCTTTCGGTCTCCAGTGTTCCGAGACCATGTCTGTACATGCTAGGCTCGTCAAGTTTAACCCAAGTATTCTGCATGTGCAAAACTGTCTTACACCCGTTGTATGTGAACGTAGAGTCTATCACACCCGATCATCACGAGGTGCTTCGAAATGATGAACTTTGGCAACGGTTCATACCCGGGGAGACCACTTTTATCTTGAAATTTAGTGAAGGGATCATCTTATAATGCTACCGTCGTTCTAAGCAAAACAAGATGCATACAAGATAAACATCACATGCAATCAAAATATGTGACATGATATGGCCATCATCATCTTGTGCTTTTGATCTCCATCTCCAGAGCATCATCATGATCTCCATCGTCACCGGCTCGACACCTTGATCTCCATCATTGCGTCGGGGTCGTCTCTCCAACTATTGCTTCTACAACTATTGCTAACGCATAGCGATAAAGTAAAGCCATTACATGGCGCTTGCATTTCATACAATAAAGAGACAACCCTAAGGCTCCTGCCGGTTGTCGATATTACAAAACATGATCATCTCATACATTAACATATATCACATCATATCTTGACCATATCACATCACAACATGCCCTGCAAAAACAAGTTCGACGTCCTCTACTTTGTTGTTGCAAGTTTTACGTGGCTGCTACGGGCTTCTAGCAAGAACCATTCTTAACTACGCAAAAACCACAACGGTGATTTATCAAGTTTGCTGTTTTAACCTTCTTCAAGGACCGGCCATAGTCAAATTCGATTCAACTAAAGTAGGAGAAACAGACACCTGCCAGCCACCAATATGCAAAACTAGTTGCATGTCAGTCAGTGGAACCGGTCTCATGTGCGTGGAAATGTAAGGTTGGTCCGGGACGCTTCATCCCACAATACCGCCAAATCAAAATAAGACGTTGGTGGTAAACAGTATGACTATCACCGCCCACAACTCTTTGTGTTCTACTCGTGCATATTATCTAAGCATAGACCTGACTCAGATGCCATTGTTGGGAAACATTGCATGGAAAATAAAAAAAATTCTACACACATGCAAGATCTATCCATAAAGATGCATAGCAACAAGGGGAAGAGTGTGTCTACGTACCCTCGTAGACCGTAAGCGGAAGCGTTTGTTAATGTGGTTGATGTAGTCAAACTTCTTCGCGATCCAACCGATCGAGTACCGAACGTACGGCACCTTCGCGTTCAACACATGTTCAGCTTGGTGACATCCTCGCCTTCTTGATCCAGCAAGACGGCGAAGTAGTGGATGAGTTTCGGTAGCACGATGGTGTGGTGACGATGATGGTGATGTTATCTCCGCAGGGCTTTGCCTAAGCATTATGAAAATATGACCGAGGGACAAAACTGTGGAGGGGGGCGCCGCACACGGCCAAGAGATTGTCGTGGTTATGTGTGGCGCCCCTCTCCCACATATATATAGGTGGGGGGAGGGTAGCAGCCAGGAGGCGCCCCAAGTAGGGCCGGATCCTACTTGGTGTCTTCCCTAAGCCGCGCCCCCTTCCTTATTTGAGTGCGGGAGGAAGGCAGGGGGAGGTGGCGCCCCCCTTTCCTTTCTCTCATGAGGAGGGAAAGGCAGGAGGGGCCACCCCTCCCCTTTCCTTCCCCTAGGGCCGGCCGACAAGGGAAAGGGGTGCGCCAGCCCCCTAGTGGGCTGGTCTGTCCCCCCCTTTGGCCCATTAGGCCCATACACTTCCCGAGGGTGTCCGGAACCCGTTCCGGCAATCCGATGACTACCTGGTGCACTCCGAAACTCTTCCGGTGTTTGAATATCATCGTCCTATATATCAGTCTTTACCTCTGGACCATTCCGGAGCTCCTTGTCATATCCGTGATCTCATCCGGGACTCCGAACAACATTCAGTCACAAATCATATAACTCATATAACACTATATCATCAATGAACGTTAAGCGTGCGGACCCTATGGGTTCGAGAACTATGTAGACATGATCGAGACACCTCTTCGGTCAATAACCAATAGCGGAACCTGGATGCCCATATTGGCTCCTACATATTCTATGAAGATCTTTATCGATCGAACCTTATGACAACATACGTAATTCCCTTTGTCCATCGGTATGTTACTTGCCCGAGATTTGATCGTCCGCATCTTCATACCTAGTTCAATCTCGTTATCGGCAAGTCTCTTTACTGATTCCGTAATACATCATCTTGCAACTAACTCCTTAGTCACTTTCTTGAAAGGCTTCTCATGATGCGTATTATTGAGAGGGCCCAGAGATACCTCTTCGATACTCGGAGTGACAAATCCTAATCTCGATCTATGCCAACTCAACAAACACCTTCGAAGATATCTGTAGAGCATCTTTATGATCACCCAGTTAGGTTGTGATGTTTGATAGCATACAAGGTATTCCTCCGGTATCCGGGAGTTGCATAATCTCATAGTCGAAGGAATATGTATTTAACATTAAGAAAGCAATAGCAATAACTAAACGATCAATATGCTAAGCTAATGTATGGGTCTTTTCCATCACATCATTCTCCTAATGATGTGATCCCGTTATCAAATGACAACACAAGTCTATGGTTAGGAAACCTTAACCATCTTTGATCAACGAGCTAGTCTAATAGAGGCTTACTAGGGACACGGTATTTGTTTATGTATTCACACATGTATTTAAGTTTCCGATCAATACAATTGTAGCATGAATAATAAACCTTTATCATCAATAAGGAAATATAAAATAACAACTTTATTATTGTCTCTAGGGCATATTTCCTTCACAGCCCACCTCCGGTGCCCATCTTCTGGTATATAAGGTCTTTTGACCTTGAAAAAATAAGAGGAGGACTTTCGGGATGGAGCGCCGCCGTCTCAAGGCAGAACTTGGGCAGGAGCACTTTTGCCTTCCGGCGGAGTGATTCCGCCGGGAGAACTTTCCTCCCGAAGGGGGAAATCGAAACCATCGTCATCACCAACACCCCTCTCATCTTTGGGAGGCCAATCTTCATCAACATCTTCAACAGCACCATCTCATCTCAAAACCCTAGTTCATCTCTTGTGTTTAATCTTTGTACTGGAACCTCAGATTGGTACATGTGGGTGACTAGTAGTGTTGATTACATCTTGTAGTTGATTGCTATATGGTTTATTTGGTGGAAGATTATATGTTCAGATCCATTATGCTATTTAATACTCCTCTGATCTTGAGCATGAATATCATTTGTGAGTAGTTACTTTTGTTCTTGAGACCACGGGAGAAGTCATGTTGCAAATAATCATGTGAATTTGATATTCGTTCGATATTTTGATGGTATGTATGTTGTGATACCCTTACTGGTGTTATATGAACATTGACTACATGACACTTCACCATCTTTGGGCCTAAGCGAATGCATTGTGGAGTAGTTATTAGATGATGGGTTGCTAGAGTGACAGAAGCTTAAACCCTAGTTTATGCGCTATTTCGTAAGGGACTGATTTGGATCCATATGTTTAATGCTATGGTTAGATTTTATCTTAATACTTTTCTCGTAGTTGCGGATGCTTCCAAGGGGGTTAATCATAAGTGGGAGGCTTGTTCAAGTAAGAACAGCACCCAAGCACCGGTCCACCCACCTAACATATTATCAAAGTAGAGAACAAAAATCAAACCAACATGATGAGAATGACTAGATGAAATTCCCGTGTATTCTCAAGAACGCTTTGCTTATTATAAGAGACCGTTTTGGCCTGTCCTTTGCCACAAAAGGATTGGGCTACCTTGCTGCACTTTATCTACTATTACAGTTACTTGCTCATTATAAATTATCAAGCTATCAAACTACCTGTTACCGACAATTTCAGTGCTTGCAGAAATTACCTTGCTGAAAAGCGCTTGTCATTTCCTTCTGCTCCTCGTTGGGTTCGACACTCTTACATATCAAAAGGACTATGATTGATCCTCTATACTTGTGGGTCATCAAGACTCTTTTCTGGCACCATTGCCGGGGAGTGAAGCGCTCTTGGTAAGTGGAAATCGGTAGGGAAAAATTTATATTACGTGCTGAAATTTATTGTCACTTGTCACTATGGAAAACAATCCTTTAAAGGGTTTGTTCGAGGTATCTTCACCTCAACCAGAAACACAAGGAGTTGCCCCTCAACCTACTGCACCTACTAAAAATATTAGTTATGAAATTCCTTTGGGTATGATAGAGAAACTACTAGCTAATCCTTGTGCAAGAGATGGAACGAAACATCCCGACTTGCACATATGTGGATGAAATTTGTGGATTTTTTTAAGCTTGTACGTTTACCCAGAGATGAGGTTAAGAAGAAGGTTTTCCCTTTATCTTTGGAGGGAAAAGCATGACATGGTATAGGCTATGCAATGATATTTTATCTTGGAACTAGAATCGATTGAAATTGGAATTTCACCAAAAAAATTATCCTATGCATCTAGTTCATAGTGATCAGAATTATATATATAATTTTTGGCCTCGTGAAGGAGAAAGTATCGCTCTAGCTTGGGGGAGGCTTAAGTCAATGTTATATTCATGCCCCAATCATGAGCTCCCAAGAGAAATTATTATTCAGAATTTTTATGCTCGACTTTCTCATAATGATCAATCCATGCTCGATACTTCTTGTGTTGGTTCTTTTATGAAGAAGACTATTGAATTTAGGTGGGATCTTTTAGAAATAATTAAACGCAACTCTGAAGATTGGGAACTCGATGAAGGTAAAGAGTCAGGTATTAATCTTGAGTTTGATTGTGTTAAATCTTTTATGAATACCGATGCTTTTCACCAGTTTAGCACTAAATATGGACTTGACTCTGAGATAGTAGCCTCTTTTTGTGAATCATTTGCTACTCATGTTGATCTCCCTAAGGAGAAGTGGTTTAAATATCATCCCCCTATTAATGAAGAAATTAAAGAACCGCTTATAGTTAAAGATGAAACTATCATTTACAATGTTGATCCAGTAGTTCCTACTACTTATATTGAAAAACCAACTTTCCCTGTTAGGATAAAGGAACATCCTAAGGTATCAACAATGGTTCACAAAAGTAATATTAAAGCACCTAAACCCTCTGAAGAAATTAAAGTAGAACCTAGTGTTTCTATGGTTAAAGATCTCTTGGTCAAAAATGTTGATGGGCATGTTATTTACTTCTATGATGAAGTAGCTAGAATTGCCAAACCCGATGAAAAAGATAAACATAGACCAGTTGTTGGCATGCATATTGTCTCAGTTAAAATAGGAGGTCACTGCTATCATGGTTTATGTGACTTAGGTGCTAGTGTGAGTGCCATTCCTTTTACTTTATACCAAGAAATTATGAATGATATAGCACCCACTGAAATAGAAGACATAGATGTTACTATTAAACTTGCTAATAGAGACACCATCACACCACTTGGGATTGTTAGAGATGTTGAAGTCTTGTGTGGGAAAATAAAATATCCTACTGATTTTCTAGTTCTAGGTTCCCCACAAGATAACTTTTCTCCCATTATCTTTGGTAGACCTTTCTTGAACACTATCAATGCTAAGATAGATTGTGAAAAAGAAACTGTCAGTGTTAGTTTTCGTGATGTGTCTCATGAATTTAATTTCTCTAAGTTTCGTAGACAACCTCATAATAAAGAATCACCTAGTAAGGATGAAATAATTGGTCTTGCTTCTATTGCCATGTCTCCTACTGATCCACTAGAACAATATTTGCTAGACCATGAGAATGATATGCACTTGCGTGAAAGAAATGAAATGGATAAAATATTCTTTGAACAACAACCTCTCCTTAAACACAATTTGCCTATTGAAACTTTAGGAGGTCCTCCTCCACCTAAAGGTGATCCTGTGTTTGAATTAAAGCAATTGCCTGACACTCTAAAGTACGCTTATCTTGATGAGAAAAAGATATATCCTGTTATTATTAGTGCTAACCTTTCAGAACATGAAGAAGAGAGGTTATTAAAAATTCTGAGAAAGCACCATGATGCTATTGGATATACTCTTGATGATTTTAAGGGCATTAGTCCCACTCTCTATCAGCAAAAGATTAATATGGAACCTAATGCTAAACCCGCTGCTGATCACCAACGACGATTGAATCCTAAGATGAAAGAAGTGGTAAGAACTGAAATATTAAAGCTTCTGGAAGCAGGTATAATCTATCCCATAGCTAATAGTAGATGGGTAAGCCCTGTTCATTGTGTTCCTAAAAAGGGAGGTATTACTGTTGTTCCTAATGATAAAAATGAACTTACCCCACAAAGAATAGTGACTGGCTATAGAATGGTAATTGATTTTAGAAAATTAAATAAAGCTACTAGAAAAGATCATTACCCTCTGCCTTTCATTGATCAAATGTTGGAAAGATTGTCTAAACACACACACTTTTATTTTCTTGATGGATATTCTGGTTTCTCTCAAATACCTATATCACAACCTGACCAAGAGAAAACAACCTTTACTTGTCCTTTTGGAAGTTATGCTTATAGATGTATGCCTTTTGGTTTATGCAATGCACCTGCAACCTTTCAAAGATGTATGACTGCTATATTCTCTGATTTTTGTGAAAAGATTGTTGAGGTTTTCATGGATGATTTTTTCATTTACGGAACTTCTTTTGACGATTGCTTAAGCAACCTTGATCAAGTTTTGCAGGGATGTGAGCAAACTAATCTTGTCTTGAATTGGGAGAAGTGTCACTTTATGGTTAATGAAGGTATTGTCTTGGGGCATAAAATTTCCGAACGAGGTATTGAGGTGGATAAAGCTAAAGTTGATGCAATTGAGAAAATGCCATGTCCTAAGGATATTAAAGGTATTTGTAGTTTCCTCGATCATGCTGGTTTCTATAGGAGGTTTATTAAAGACTTCTCAAAAATTTCTAGGCCTCTTACTAATCTTTTACAAAAAGATGTTCCATTTGTTTTTGATGATGATTGTGTAGAAGCCTTTGAAACACTTAAGAAAGCCTTGACTTCTGCTCCTATTGTTCAACCACCTGATTGGAATTTGCCTTTTGAAATTATGTGTGATGCTAGTGATTATGTTGTTGGTGCTGTTCTAGGATAAAGAGTTGATAAGAAATTAAATGTTAACCATTATGCTAGCAAAACTCTAGACAGTGCCTTAAGAAATTATGCTACTACTGAAAAAGAATTTTTAGCAGTTTTGTTTACTTGTGATAAATTCAGATCTTACATTGTTGATTCCAAAGTAATTGTTCACACCGATCGTGCTGCTATAAAATATCTTATGGAAGAGAAAGATGGTAAACTAGACTAATTAGGTGGGTTCTCTTGCTACAAGAATTTGACTTACATATCACTGATAGGAAGGGAGCTGAGAACCCCGTAGCTGATAACTTGTCTAGGATAGAAAATGTTCTTGATGACCCACTACCTATTGATGATAGTTTTCCTGATGAACAATTAGCTATAATAAATGCTTCTCATAACACTCCTTGGTATGCTGACTATGCTAATTACATTGTTGCTAAATTTATACCACCTAGTTTCACATATCAACAAACGAAAAAATTCTTCTATGACTTAAGACATTACTTTTGGGATGACCCACATCTTTATAAAGGAGTAGATGGTATTATTCAACATTGTGTACCTGAGCATGAACAGGAAAAAATCCTACAGAGGTGTCACTCCGAAGCCTATGGAGGACATCATGCGGGAGATAGAACTGCACACAAGGTATTACAGTCTGGTTTTTATTGGCCTACTCTTTCAAGGATGCCCGTAAGTTTGTCTTGTCTTGTGATGAATGTCAAAGAATTGGTAATATTGGTAAGCGTCAGGAAATGCCTATGAATTATTCACTTGTTGTTGAACCATTTGATGTTTGGGGTTTTGATTATATGGGACCTTTTCCTTCCTCTAACGGGTATACTCATATTTTGGTTGCTGTTGATTATGTCACTGAGTGGGTAGAAGCTATTCCAACTAGCAGTGCTGATCATAACACCTCCATTAAAATGCTTAAAGAAATTATTTTCCCTAGGTTTGGAGTCCCTAGATATTTAATGACTGATGGTGGTTCACACTTTATTCATGGTGCTTTCCGTAAAATGCTAGCTAAATATGATTTTAACCATAGAATTGCATCACCCTATTATCCTCAGTCTAGTGGTCAAGTTGAACTTAGCAATAGAGAAATAAAATTAATATTAAAAAAATTGTCAATAGGTCCCGAAAGAATTGGTCTAAGAAACTAGATGATGCACTTTGGGCCTATAGAACAGCTTATAAAAATCCTATGGGTATGTCTCCATACAAAATGGTTTACGGAAAAGCTTGTCATTTGCCTCTAGAGTTAGAACATAAAGCATATTGGGAAATTAAAGAACTCAATTATGACTTCAAACTTGCTGGTGAAAAGAGGTTATTTGATATTAGCTCTCTAGATGAATGGATAACCCAAGCTTATGAAAATGCCAAATTATTCAAAGAAAAAGTTAAAGGATGGCATGACAAAAGAATCCAAAAGCAGGAATTCAAAGTTGGTGAACATGTTCTATTATACAACCCTTGTTTAGGATTTTTTGCAGGGAAACTTCTTTCCAAATGGGAAGGACCATACATTATCGAAGAAGTTTATCGCTCTGCAGCCATTAAGATCAATAATGCCGAAGGTACTAATCCGAAGGTGGTTAATGGGCAAAGAATTAAGCACTATATTTCAGGTACGCATATTAATGTTGAAACCAATATTATTCAAACCATGACACCGAAGGAACACATAAAATAAACCTTCTAGAACCCTGAAAAGGAAGAGGTATGTGATACGGTAAGTAAACGGACTCCAAAAAATCCGCAAAAATATTTTTTGTTAGTTTTGGAATATTAGAAAAAATAGGAAAATAAGAAACAACTAGGAAGGCCACCCTGGTGCCCACAAGACACCAAGGCGTGCCTGCCCCCCCTAGGCGCACCCTAGTGGGTGGTGGGCACCTTCCCGACTCTGTTTTCCTCCTAGATGCTTGTTTCCCAAGATAAAAAATATTTCTATATACCCCCGGATGATTTGACCTCCGTATCATGGAGAAATCCTCTGTTCTTGTTTTGTGTTGTTTTTCTGGCAGATCTATCAAGCCAGGCATCATGTCTTCTCCCTCCTCCAACAACGAAGAAGGCGATGCTTGGTTGCTACAGGTGGAGTTAAGGGAAGAGGGAATTGAGGAGGTTGCCATGGAGGAAGATGAAGGGGATTCTCTTGGAGTTCACCCTTCGGCTTCTGAGAGGGGCACACTAGCCGGCATCTCCACTCATCCTAATCCCCTTCAAGCCATGAGATCAGCAAACAATCAAGAGATCCCTGAAGTGCAAGAAGGACTCCCTCTAAGGAGGCCTCTACATAGGTTACATCAAAACAATTTTCAAATTTTGATTCACAATTATGGGTTCGAAAACACTCTTCATGTGCACATACCATCCAATTGGGACATATCTCGTCCAAGAGAAAGTGATGCAGGAACAAACTCTTGGGGTCCAGAGAATAAACATATCATGGCTGAAGTGGAGAAGAACACTGATTTGCTTCATCGAGCCCTTCGAGAGATTCAAATTTAAGGGAGGCACTCATGAATATATTGGAGGACAAGCCCACTGCTCCACCATCTTCCCGCTAAAGAAGGAGACTTGAGTACACGGGTATGGGCACTCCCCTTGGCTTGTGCCAAGCTTGGGGGAGATGCCCTGGTATCGTATCACCATCACTTTCATTACCTTTACCTATTTTAGTTCGATCCTTAGCTATTTCGTGATTTAGTTGAATAAAATTTTAGTATGATCTATTTTCGAGTGCTAGTTTCGTGATCTATCTATCTATGTAATCGAGTGAGAGCTATATAATAAAGTTTAGTTTGATTTTTTGCTTCTTTACTTTTATGTTTCAATCAAAATAAAAAGAAATAATGAAAAAGATCATATGCTAATCTTATGGTAAGTAATGACACCACAAAAGGAAAAGTATAAGTGGTAAAATATATTAAAGGATGACAAACATAGTATTGGTCAATGATGCAACTCATGAAAGAATTAATAAGGGAAGAGAAGATTCACATGCAAATACACTATGTTGGACATCTTTTATGATTGTGAGCCCCCATTAAATATTATATGCAAAAATTGTTAACGTTGGGCAAGGAAGACAACGTAATGATTTATGTCTGTTCATATTCACATAGAAGTTATATTGTCATAGATCCTTCAACATGTGCTGCTTGCTCAATATCTTTGCTAGCTAAAAATCCGCACTAAGTAGAGATACTACTTGTGCATCAAAAACCTTAAACCCAAATCCATGTTTTGAGAGTCCACCATACCTACCTATGGATTGAGTAAGATCCTTCAAGTAAGTTGTCATCGGTGCAAAAAGGGCAATAAAATTGCTCTAAATGTGTTTGATCCTTTAGTGTAAGGGAAAATAAGCGTTGTACGAACTTGTGATGGCAAAATAATAAAAGCGACGGACTGCATAATAAAGGTTGCTATCATAAGGGGCAATATAACATGATGTTCTTTTGCATTAAGAGATTGTGCATACAAAAAAAAAGCGCATGACAACCTCTGCTTCCCACTGCGAAGGGCCTATCTTTTACTTTTATGTATTTACTTTTTATGCAAGAGTCAAAGTATTCTCTTTTATTACTTTCTATTTTTCTCTTTGGCAAGCATCATGTGGTGGGGAAAGATCTAGGCACATATGTCCAGTTGAATGTGAGTGATCATGAGTTATTATTGTTGACATCACCCTTGAGGTGAATAAGTTGGGAGGCGAAACTATAAGCCCCTATCTTTCTATGTGTCCGGTTGAAACTTTTTGCTCATATGTATGCTATGAGTGTTAGCAATCATAGAAGACTAAATGATGGTTGAGTATGTGGACTTGCCAAAAGGCTCCGATACGAGACCCTTCCTGAAAATATGATGAGTTGTAGTTGCAAAGTTGACAGAGAACATAGTTTGTTAGTTTTCAATAAAGTTTATGCTTTATACTTCGATGTTCTGATGAATTGTTACTTGTTCATGAAAATTTATATGATAAAGTTTGTTGTTGTTATAATAATAAGCATGATGCTACTATGTCCGTATTTTGTTTTTATCGACACCTCTTTCTCTAAACATGTGGACATGATTTTCGATATCGGCTTTCGCTTAAGGACAAGCGAGGTCTAAGCTTGGGGGAGTTGATACTTCCATTTTGCATCATGTTTTCCTACTGTGATTTATAATATTTTTATGCATAATAACACTTTATGGCGTAATTCTAATGTCTTTTCTCTCATAATATGCAAGGTTTACACAAAGAGGGAGAATGCCGGCAGATGGAATTCTAGACCTGAAAAAGCTATGTCAGAGATACATATTCTGCACATCTCCAAATGAGCTGAAATTTTATGAAGAATTATTTTGGAATATATAATAAATATTGGAGGAAATAACTACCAGAGGGGGCTGCCTGGTGCCCACAAGACACCATCGTGGGTGGTGGGCAGCCCAGCCCACCTCCGGTGCCCATCTTCTGGTATATAAGGTCTTTTGATCTAGAAAAAAATAAGAGAAGGACTTTCAGGACGGAGCATCGCCGTCTCGAGGCGGAACTTGGGCGGGAGCACTTTTGCCCTCTGGCGGAGCGATTTCGCCTGGGGAACTTCCCTCCCGGAGGGGGAAATCAAAGCCATCATCATCACCAACACCCCTCTCATCTTTGGGAGGCCAATCTTCATCAACATCTTCAACAGCAATATCTCATCTCAAAACCCTAGTTCATCTCTTGTGTTCAATCTTTGTACTGGAACCTCGGATTGGTACATGTGGGTGACTAGTAGTGTTGATTGCATCTTGTAGTTGATTGCTATATGGTTTATTTGGTGGAAGATTATATGTTCAGATCCATTATGCTATTTAATACTCCTCTGATCTTGAGCATGAATATCATTTGTGAGTAGTTACTTTTGTTCTTGAGACCACGGGAGAAGTCATGTTGCAAGTAATCATGTGAATTTGATATTCGTTCGATATTTTGATGGTATGTATGTTGTGATTCCCTTACTGGTGTTGTGTGAACATTGACTACATCACACTTCACCATATTTGGGCCTAAGGGAATGCATTGTGGAGTAGTTATTAGATGATGGGTTGCTAGAGTGACAGAATCTTAAACCCTAGTTTATGCGCTATTTCGTAAGGAACTGATTTGGATCCATATATTTAATGCTATGGTTAGATTTTATCTTAATACTTTTCTCGTAGTTGTGGATGCTTGCGAGGGGGTTAATCATAAGTGGGAGGCTTGTTCAAGTAAGAACAGCACCCAAGCACCAGTCCACCCACATACCACATTATCAAAGTAGCAAACGCGAATCAAGCCAACATGATGAAAGTGACTAGATGAAATTCCCGTGTGTTCTCAAGAATGCTTTGCTTATTATAAGAGACCGTTTTGGCCTGTCCTTTGCCACAAAAGGATTGGGCTACCTTGCTGCACTTTATCTACCATTACCGTTACTTGCTCGTTATAAATTATCTTGCTATCAAACTACGTGTTACTGATAATTTCAGTGCTTGCGGAAATTACCTTGCTAAAAACCGCTTGTCATTTCCTTTTGCTCCTCGTTGGGTTCGACACTCTTACTTGTCAAAAGGACTACGATTGAACCCCTATACTTGTGGTTCATCCCTTGTGCTCATGTATTGCGTGGGGGTTGAAAAATTTGAAGCGCGTTAAAAAGTATGAACCAATTGCACGGCTGGTCATCGGGGTTGTGCATGATAAATACTTTGTGTTAAGAAGATGGAGCATGGCAAGGCTATATGATTTTGTAGGGATAGTATTCTTTAGCATTGATATTTTGAAAGACATGATTGTTTGTTGGGATGCCTAAGTATTGGTGTCTTTATGTCAAATTATAGACTATTGCTTTGAATCATTCAGATCTTAATATTCATGCCATAAAAGAAAGATTACATGATGAACATGTTAGGTAGCATTCCACATCAAAAAACTATTTTTATCATTTACCTACTCGAGGATGAGCATGATTTAAGCTTGGGGATGCTTGATACGTCTCCAACGTATCTATAACTTTTTATTGTTCCATGTTATTATAGTGTCAATCTTGGATGTTTTATATGCAATATTATATCATTTTTTGGGACTAACCTATTAACTTAGTGCCAAGTGCTAGTTGCTGTTTTTTGCCTGTTTTTGGTTTTTCCAGGAAATCGGTACCAAACGAAGTCCAAATGCCATGAAACTTTTTGATGACTTTTTTTGGACATAAGAGACCCTAGAAGCTTCGGGAGGGGGCCAGAAGATCAAGGAGTAGGCCACAAGCCACATGGGTACGCCCAGGGGGTAAGCGCACCCATGTGCCTTTGTGGGCCCCGTGTTCCTCCATTTGACCTAATTCAAGCTGTATAAATTCTCTAAAATCAGGAAACCAACAGAGATCCACCCGAAACACTTTTTTCGCTGCCGCAAGCTTCTCTTCTCACGAGATCCCATCTGGAGGCCTTTTCTGGTACTCTGCCAGAGGGGGACTCGATCATAGAGGGCCTCTACATCAACCTTATTACCCTTCCGATGATGTGTGAGTAGTTTACCACACACCTATGGGTCCATAGCTAGTTGCTAGATGGCTTCTTCTCTCTCTTTGATCTTCAATACAATGTTCTCCTTGGTGTTCTTCGAGTTCTATTTGATGTAATCTTCTTTTCCGGTGTGTTTGTTGGGATCCGATGAATTGTGGTCTTATGATCAGATTATTCATGATAAATATTTGAGTCTCTTATAAATTCTTATATGCATGATTATTATAGCTTTGTATTTCTCTCCAATCTATTGATTTGGTTTGGCCAACTAGATTGATTTATCTTGCAATGGGAGAGGTGCTTTGTAATGGGTTCAATCTTGCGGTGGTCTATATCCCACTGACAGAAGGGGACAAGACACGTATTTGTATTGTTGCTATTAAGGTAAAACGATGGGGTGTATTCATATTGATTGAGTTTACTTTGTCTACATCATGTCATCTTGCATAAGGCATTACTCAGTTCTTTATGAACTTAATACTCTAGATGCATGCTGGATAGCAGTCGATGTGTGGAGTAATAGTAGTAGATGCAGGAAGGAGTTGGTCTACTTGTCTCCAACGCGATGCCTATATACATGATCATTGCCTTGAATATCGTCATAACTATTCGCTTTTCTATCAATTGCCCAACAGTAATTTGTTTACTCACCGTATGCTATGTTCAAGAGAGAAGCCTCTAGTGAAAACTATGGCCCCCGGGTCTATATTTATCATATATTAAAATCCAAAAATACTTTGCTGCAATTTATTTACTGTTATATTTATTTTGTGTTTTTGTTTATCTATCTATCATTATCAGATTTGATCCTTGCAATTAACCGCCAAGGGATTGACAACCCCTTGTTTGCGTTGGGTGCAAGTATTTGTTCTTTTGTGTGTAGGTGTTGTTCACGAGGTCTAGTGTGGTTCTCCTACTGGATTGATAACCTTGGTTCTTAACTGAGGGAAATACTTATCTCTACTATACTGCATCATCCTCCCCTCTTCGGGGAAATCCCAATGCAGCTCACAACTAGCAGCTCATAATCATAAAAGATGTCCAAGATAGTATATTTATATGTGAAACCTCTATTTCTTCATTACTTCTCATGAATTGCATCAATGACCAATGCTATGTTTTTTAACTTCCAAAAAAAATTACCAACTATACTTCTTTTATGTGAATTCATTACTCTCCATAGGACTAGCATATGATCTTTTTATTCTTTTCATTGCTAAGATTTAAGCAAGAAGGTAAAGCAACCAAACTCAAACTGCTCTTTATTATATAACTCTCACACTCGATTGCATAGATAGATAGATCATGAAACAAGCACTCAAAACTAGATCATACTAAAACTATATTCTTCTAAATCACAAAGTAACTAAGGATCGAACTAAGATAGATAATGATGATAAAGGTGATGGTGATACGATACCGGGGCACCTCCCCCAAGCTTGGAACAAGCCAAGGGTGGTGCCCATACTCATGTACTCAAGTGTCCTTTTTTGATGATGATGGTGATGAAGTGGTAGGCTTGTTTTCCATAATGTTCAGAAGTATCTCCTTCAAACTCTGAATCTCACGGAGCACATGACGAATAATCTCAGCATTCTTTTGCACTTCGGCCATAATGTGCTTATTCTCTAGCCCCAAGGCATTATTTCCTGCATCACTTTTACTTGGACGAGAGATGTCCCAATTGGAAGGTATGTGCATATGGGGAGTGTTTTCAACCACTTAATTGTGAACCAAATTATGAAAATCATTCCAATGTAACTTGTGTAAGGGCCTCCTAGGGGCAAGCCCTTCTTGTACCTCTTGACTTCCTTGGTCACTCATTGTTCTCATGGCTTGATGGGGGTTTGGAGTAGTGGAGATACCAGCTAGAGTATCCCTCTCCGAAGCCAGAGGGTGGACTTCAAGTGAATCTCCCTCATCTTCTTCCATGGTGACCTCCTTGGCTTCTTCCCTCTTAAGTTCCATCTGTAGCAACCAAGCGTCGTCTCCCACGTTGTTGGAGGAGGAAGAAGACATGACGTCCGGCCTTGGAAATCTGATAGAAAATAATGCAAAACAAGAACAGAGGAGAAACTTGTGATACGGTGGTCAAAATAGCGAGGAGTATATATAATGAATTTTTCCCGTGCAGGGCAAGTAATCTGGGAGAAAACAGAGTCGGGAAAGTCCACGGGGGAGTCATGAGCTCACACAGCGTGCCCTGGGGGTAGGGCGCACCCCCTGAGCTCGTCGCTCCCTCATGCACTTCCTTGATTGTTTATTGTTTTCCTAAGTGCTTTTATGGAACTTTTGGAGTCGGTTTACTTACCGTAGCACATATCTACTCCTTTTTAGGGTTTTGGAGCATTCCAGAAGGTCTCTTTTATGTGTTCCTCCGGTGTCATGGTTTGAATAATATTAGTCTCAACATTAATGGGCGCACCTGAGATATAATGTTTAATTCTTTGCCCATTAACCACTCTCGGATTACTGCCCTCGGCATTGTTGATCTTGATAGCTTCGGAGTGTTAAACTTCTTTCACAATATATGGTCCTTCCCATTTAGAAAGAAGTTTTCCTGCAAAGAATTTGAAATGAGAGTTGTATAAGAGAACTTGATCACCTAATTTAAATTCCCATTTTTTGATTCTTTTGTCATGCCATCTTTTAACTTTTTCTTTAAACAACTTGGCATTTTCACAAGCTTGTGTCCCCCATTCATCTAGAGAGCTAATATCAAATAACCTCTTTTCACCAGCAAGTTTGAAATCATAATTAAGTTCTTTAATTACCCAATAAACTTTATGTTCCAACTCAAGTGGTAAATGCCATGCCTTCCCATGGACCATTTATATGGAGACATACCCATAGGATTTTTATAAGAAGTTCTATAAGCCCATAATGCATCATCAAGTTTCTTAGACCAATTCTTCCTGGATCTATTGACGGCTTTTGCAAAATTAATTTTATTCCATATTGGTCAATTCAACTTGACCACTTGACTGAGGATGATAAGATGATGCAGATCTATGGTTGACATCATATTTAGCAAGAAGTTTACGGAAACCACCATGAATAAAGTGTGAACCACCATCAGTCATTAGATATATAGGGACTCCAAACCTCAGGAAAATAACTTCTATAAGCATTTTAATACAAGTGTTATGATTAGCGCTACTAGTTGGAATAGCTTCTACCCACTTAGTAACATAATCAACATCAACTAAAATATGAGTATACCCATTAGAGGAAGTAAAATGTCCCATATAATCAAAGCTCAAAACATCAAATGCTTCAGTAACAAGTGAATAATTCATAGGCATTTCCTGACGTCTACCAATATTACCAATTCTTTGACACTCATCACAAGAAAGGGCAAACTTACGTTCATCCTTGAAGAGAGTAGGCCAATAAAAACCAGACTGTAATACCTTATGTGCAGTTTTGTCTCCTGCATGGTGTCCTCCATATGCCTCGGAATGACACTCTTGTAGGATTTGTTCCTATTCATGCTCAGGTACACAATGTCCAATAACACCAACTACTCCTTCTTTATATAGATGCGGGTCATCCCAAAAGTAATGTCTTAAATCAAAGAAGAACTTTTCTTTTGTTGGTATGTGTAACTAGGTGGTATATATTTACCAAAAATGTAATTAGCATAGTCTAGATACAAAGGATTATTACGAGAAGTAGAAGCATTTATAACCGCTAATTGCTCATCAGAAAAACTTTCATCAATAAGCAATGGGTCATCAAGAACATTTTCCATCATAGACAAGTTATCTGCTACAGGATTCTCAACTCCTTTTCTATCAACAATATGCAAAAAAATTAAACTCTTGTATTAAAAGAACCCACCTAATCAGTCTAGGTTTAGCATCTTTTTTTCCATAAGATATTTAATAGCAGCATGATCGGTGTGAATAGTAACCTTAGAATCAACAATATAAGGTCTGATTTATCACATGCAAACGCAACTGCTAAAAATTCTTTCTCAGTAGTAGCATAATTTATTTGAGCACTGTCTAGAGTCTTGCTAGCATAATGAATAACATTCAATTTCTTATCAACTCTTTGTCCAAGAACAGCACCAATAGCATAATCACTAGCATCACACATAATTTCAAAGGATAGGTTCCAATCAGGCGATTGAGCAATGGGTGCAGGAATTAAGGCTTTCTTAAGTATGTCAAAGGCTTCACACAATCATCATAAAAAACAAATGGAACATCTTTTTGTAAAAGAGTAATAAGATGCCTAGAAATTTTAGAGAAGTCTTTAGTGAACCTTTTGTAGAAACCAGCATGACCAAGGAAACTTCTTATACATTGATATCTTCAGGGCATGGCATTTTCTCAATTGCATCAACTTTTGATTTATCCATTTCAATACCTCTTTCAGAAATTTTATGCCCAAGGACTATACCTTTATTCACCATAAAGTGGCACTTCTCCCAATTCAAGACAAGATTAGTCTCTTCACATCTCTGCAAAACTCGGTCAATGTTGCTTAAACAATCATCAAAAGAGGTTCCATAAACAAAAAAATCATCCATGAATACCTCAACAATCTTTTCACAACAATTAGAGAATATAGTAGTCATACATCTTTGAAAGGTAGCAGGTGCATTTCATAAACCAAAAGGCATACGTCTATAAGCATAAGTTCCAAAAGGACAAGTAAAAGTAGTTTTCTCTTGATCTTTTTTTGATACAAGTATTTGAGAAAAACCAGAATAACCATCTAAGAAGCAAAAGTGTGTATGCTTAGACAATCTTTCTAACATTTGGTCAATAAAAGCAACGGGTAATGATCTTTTCTAGTGGCTTTATTTAATTTCCTGAAATCAATCACCATTCTATAACTGGCTACAATTCATAAGTTCATTTCTACTAAGCTCTGAGATTATTGATTGGCAATGTCTTTATTTGGTTATGACATCTACAATTGGACAATAATAAGATCAGTCAGTGTTCAATTCGGTCAAGCAAACAAGTGTACTGTGTATAAAACATAACATCACGTGGAACATAAAAGGTATTATATAAGGGAGAATACATGTGATGCCTATAAGTGTGCAACTTTCATTTGGTACCATTATTAGGGAATTTGATACGTATTTTATATGTTTTTTTAGACTGCTAGATCGATTCACCCTAGGAGCAATACACGTACAAGTGCAAGCTAGCCTAAGGAAGCTAGCACATAGGCAGCTTGATTGATTTTCCAGCCGCCATATGTCGCACCTAGCCGGTACGTACTCGCGTATCTAGCGGCGTCTTTGCTTATGTTTAATAATATATGGGTCAGAATAAGCACATGCACTAAACCATAGACTAATAAATAATTTGTTCCATTACACACGCATACTGCACATACACAAGAAGATCCATGGATAGAAAACGTACATATACTTGCTGATACACTAGCTCATGACAATTGTTTCACGCAAAACAATACTAAAATATTCCTAGTAGTAGTAGATCAAACTAATCACTTGCATGGAGTCACGTTACGTAGTGTACTAGCTACTTGTATTGAGATTTCAGAGATTAGAACTTGGAGAAGCTAGTGGATGGCTTACGTCTATCGCAACAAAAGGACTGCAGAACGCCGACTTGCAGGAGCTGGGTCGATGATTAGCTGATCGCACGTCTAGGGTTTGAGGGGAGAGGGCGCCGCCTGGCGAAGGGATGGAGAGATGGGCGATGATTAGGGTTACACGGACGTGTGAACCTGGGGTGATTATATATTTACATTAGATAAATCAGAAGTTGTTGGGCCATAGGACAAATGGGTTGCGCTCAGCCGCTCACATGTCATAGCCACATTCACGTACGGGGTACAGGCGTACGGCCATCGTAAATAATAGCGGTTTCTTTGTTGATATGGGTTTGTGATCGCAGGAAACTAAAGTTGCACCGAACACAGAATAGAAAAGGAAATTGCCACCAAACCAGAAAACCTTACACCAAATAAACACATAAATCGGTTCGGTTTTTCGTTTTTTGGTGTGACTATGACCACCCCTATTATCGCTAGTTTATCATTTTTCGCACAAGCTAGTGCACATAAAAGGGTCCCATGCGAAAGGATTTGAATTTTTTAGCCTTTTTCATTTTCTATAATTTCTTTCAGATTGTTGTCAAAATTGCATGGATGACTAATCATATAAATTGGTTTGGAACTGGACCTTTCTATGTGGCTACTCGCTACATTCCTAATATGCAAGCTATAAATTGTTTTTCAGAATTGATAGGACCAAACTAGAGCACATTTGTAGTTTAAATTTTGACTTACTTGATGAAAATCGCAAGAAATTCAATATCAATGAAATATAGCAAAAACACTCTGAAATTCATGAAAATTTGGAAAATGGAATCCCACGTAGTCTACTTTAGGTGAAAATTGAAAGGGCACAATATACAATCTGATTTATGGCACTTGCTTCACAAAACAGTCATATTGGGCACTAGAAAACAAAGGAAAACTAACTTTTTGTTTGTGGTATTGCTAGTTTATCATTTTTCCCACAAGCTAGTGCACTTAAAAGGGTCCCATGCAAAAGGATTTGAATTTTTTAGCCTTTTTCATTTTTCTATAATTTCTTCCAGATTGTTGTCAAAATTAAATGCAGGACTAATCATATAAATTGGTTTGGAACTGAACCTTTCTTTGTGGCTAGTGCCTACATTCCTAATGTGCAAGCTAAAAATTATTTTTCACAAATGATAGGGCCAAACTAGAGCACACTTGTGGTTCAAATTTGAATTACTTGATGAAAATCGCAAGAAATTCAATTAATCATTGAAATATAGCAAAAACACTATGAAATTCATGCAAATTTGGTAGATGGAATCCGACGTGGTATACTTTAGGTGAAAATTGATAGTGCACAGTTTACAGTCTTATTTATGGCACTTGGTACACAAAAAAGTTATATTGGGCAATAGAAAAAAGGAAAACTTTTAGTTTGTGGCATTGCTTGTTTATCATTTTCCCCACAAGCTAGTGCACAAAAAAGGGTCCAACACAAAAGGATTTGAATTTTCGAGCCTTTTTTATTTTCTATAATTCACTCAGCTTTTTTGTCAAAATTGCATGGATGACTAATTGTAAGTGCATCTAGTGCCCCTTATTGATTTTGGTGTATTGAAGACTTATAGGTTAAGGGACTAATGTGTTTGTGGGTGTACACAGGTCTAATAAGTCTCTGAGGAGTTTGAATAATCCTAAGAAAGTCGACCCCTAAAAATGAATGTCTTCAACTAAAGACTTTGTGCTTTTCTTGAAGACTTTGAAAATGAAGAAATTGGTGTGACCTTGAACATATTGATGTGAGGACTATGAAGCATGAAGACTTTTGTTTTCGTAGTTTCTTTTCCTCTTTTGAGTCATAGGAAACACCGTACTATTAAAGGGACCGAGGTAATACTAAGGAAAAATTTCCAAGTGATGCTCATCTCAAAGCCTACTCATACCCAATCCTTCGAGTGAAGCCTTTGGAAATCTCTTGCAGTTCAGTCAATTTCTTCAGTGATAGAGACGAAGTTCTTCTGGTCTCTGAGGAATTTGTTCTGACTGAGGAGTTAGGAATTCGCCAGTGTGAATTGCCTATAGTGAGGATCATGATAGCCTTGAGGAATTTCATGGTTCAAATTTTTGACCATTGCTGTGCTTAGCGCAAGCTGTCCAGATATCTTATCCATCCAACGGTCATATCATTAGGGGCATTTATGTCTTATCATGTCAGGCTGCTCCCCGGCTATAAATAGCCGCCCCCCTCAACCACTAGCTGGTTGGCTGCTCTAAGAGATAGATTGACACTTGTCATTTAGAGCATCCAAACCTCCGAGGACTTTGAGAGAAAATCATCAGTGAGGAAAAACCCAAAACCCCAACACCTAAAACCCAAAGTGATTGAGCATCACTGAAGAGATTGTTCCTTTGTGGAACCAACGCTTGTTACCTTTGAAGACTATGCATCTTCCAGATGGTTAGTCATCAAGGTCTAGAGCATCCAAGAGGAATTGTGGATCGCCGGGTGACCTAGTCTGTGAAGGTTTGGAAGTCACCTTGAAGACTTACCATGAGTGATTGGCGAGGTCTGTGTGACCTTAGCTCAAGGAAAATACGGTAAGGACTGTGTGTCCTGGGACAGTGTGTCCTTTGGTTTAAATACCAAGCCGCTCCAACCAGACGTACAACTGTCACATCAGTTGGAACTAGTCTACCAAATCACTGTCTTCACCGAGCTACTGGTTCAATTTCCTCAACTCTTTCATTTCCTCACATACTTGCTGTTGTACTTGATCGTTACTGTTTGAAGACTTTGACTGAAGACTTTCTCAATTTCCTCAACCCTATTTCTTCAGTCACCTTGTCTTCTACCTACTTATCCTGTTTACACGCTACTTGTGCTCTGTATATGTTTCATTTCATCATGATGACTATGTTACTGCTTTGTTAGGCATGCACCTGAGTACTTTATCCGTTGCTTGTATTTCGTCACTTAGCAAATTCCTCAAGTAGTAATTCCTCGGTGACGAATTTGTAAAAATTGCCTATTCACCCCCCTCCCTCTAGTCAATATAACACACTTTCACTAATCATATAAATTGGTTTGGAACTGGACCTTTCTTTGTGGCTATTTCTTACATTCCTAATCTGCAAGCTAAAAATTATTTTTCAGAATTTATAGGACCAGACTAGAGCACACTTGTAGTTCAAATTTGGATTACTCGATGAAAATCGCTAGAAATTCAATAAATCAATGAAATATAGCCAAAACATTCTAAAATTCATGATTATTTGCAGATGGAATCCCATGTAGTCTACTTAAGGTGGAAATTGAAAGGGCACAATTTACAATCTTATTTATGGTACTTACTTCACAAAAAAAGCCGTATTGGGCACTAGAATTTTTTTAACTTTTTTTACCAAAACTTCAAAAAAAAAAGAGTTATTGATCATAATGGGAACACCCTTGTTAGTGCCAAAAATGGTCAAGTTATCATCTAAGAAGATGCCCATGGTGATCTTCATATGAGATAGGCCAATTTGTGAAAGTTTTTTTAAGCTTGTGTTATTGCCAGTTTGTGTTTTTTTCCCCACAAGCTAGTGCACATAAAAGGGTCCCATGCAAAAGGATTTGAATTTTTGAACCTTTTTCATTTTCTATAATTTCTTTCAAATTGTTCTCAAAATTGCATGGATGACTAATCACATAAATTGGTTTGGAACTGGACCATTGTTTGTGGTTGCTGCCTACATTCCTAACGTGCAAGCTAAAAGTTATTTTTCAGAATTTATAGGACCAAATTAGAGCACACTTGTAGTTCAAATTTCAATTACTTGATGAAAATCATTAGGAATTCAATAAATGAAATAAATATAGAAAAACATTCTGAAAATCATGAAAATTTGGCAGATGGAATCCCAAGTGGTCTACTTTAGGTGAAAATTGAAAGGGCACAATTTACAATCTTATTTATGGTACTTGCTTCACAAAAAGTCATATTGGGCACTAGAAAAAAGGAAAATTAACTTTTTGACCAAAACTTCAAACTTTTTTTGGAATTATTGATCACAATGGTAACACCCTTATGAGTGCCAAAAATGGTCATGTTATCATGTATGATGCCATGAAGATGCTCATTGGCATGGTTATCTTGGTTGAAAGCCATTAATCTTCATATGAGATAGGACATTTTGTGAACTTTTTTAAGTTTATGGTATTGCTAATTTATCATTTTCCCACAAGATGGTGCACATAAAAGGGTCCCATGCAAAAGGATTTGAATTTTGAGCCTTCACTGGTACAGCGAGGTGCTATACAAACGGTTTTTAACCCCTTTCCGCGATGGCGTTTTGAACCATCGCCAAGTGAGTGACTACGATAGGGGGGTCCTTCCCACACGACCCAGAAACCGTCCGGTCATAGACGCTCGGCAAAGTGAGGTCATGTGCGACGGGCGAGCGATCAAATACGGTTATACGTACAGTTGTGCTAAAAAATACAATTATACAGGCCAAATCATTTCCGGTCATAAGTACATCCCACACATTCAGTCCCAGCTAAATGTTTCCGTTCGTATGTACATTCCACACAGTCAATCCAACCAATACGTTTCCGTTAGTATGTACATCCCACACAGTTAATCCAAGAAGTATGTTTCCATTCGTATATACATCCCACACAGTCACTCCAAGGAAAACATTTCCGTTCACAGGTACACCACACACAATTTTCCCATTAAATCGTTTGTGATAGCATTGCCAATGCACATGATATTAACAATTTTATCGTTTGCGTTATTGAATGCATCACACACGGTGCGTAGAAGAAACTGTGTGGCAAAGACTGTCCATCACACACACACTTTTTAAGTGGTAAACGTTTGCGCAAGGTGGCCTAACACAAACAGTTTTCAAGAGGATGTCGTGTGTGATTGTTCATTGATCCAACATGGTTTATTCCTAGAAACTGTGTGCGTTGCCTGAGGTCATCGCCCACGGTGTTTTCTCAATAATCGTTTGCAATAGAAAAACCCAATTAGCAGGCTAATTGTCCTATTATTAATAATCCATTTATTAATATAATTGACATTTCATATTAAGCACACAATATATTTCATTTTCATATTAAGGAAGCAGGATTTCATAATTGAAATACATCAAAGTACAACATCATATAGCTTCAGCACTCAGCTACCCCATTACACAACTGCACCAGCACCAAGTTTCACATGCAACATCTATAACCTTTCAAAATTAGCATCATAGACGGTACATAGAGAGATGGATCTCATCTAGAAAACTGCTGAAGCGGAAGGCGAATATTGAGCCTTCATTGATGTTGAAGGTCGTTGCAACTTTAGGCCAGTGCCTGTGGATGATTGACCGTCCATCCTTCGTCCTCTTCAGGAACACTTCAATATTGAACTGTGGGTGTTGTATGAATACCTTCCTCGCCTCCTGACCATACAGGTGGTTTGAGAGGTAATCATCAGTGAACTACTTTGGAAAGGCCTGAAAACAAGGATGTGCATAAATATCTTCTCTATATTGGAAATGGGGCAAAGGAATAAAAAAAGGCAAGGTATAATAGTTAGTACCATCCTGTAGTGAACTGATGTCTTCTTCATTGTGCAGACAAAGATCTTGTTGTTTTTTGTCGCTAATTTCTTTATCCTAACAATCTTTCTGAGTTTCTTGACTTGACTGATATTCATGGACAACTCATTTCCCCATATGCAAAAAGGGTCGAACAGTGGGTCAAAACCTCTGACAGCAGGACCTACATGTGCAAGACCAAATTGTTAAAAACCTAAATATTAGAATGGTTCCTGCAATTGCACAGTAATGTGCTATTAGACAAAGGACCATGCATGTGCAAACCTCGATTGTAAACCTCAGTGCTTCCCATTGTTTCCCTACAACACATATAAGGTAGTTAGTGATTAGGTTAAGTGAGGGTTCGCATGCTATCAGTAAAATATGTTGATGAAAAATAAGCACATTGCAGATTCATCAGATTAATTCAAGCCACATGAAAAACCCATTTATCCAAACCAAGCATGATTAAGAACTAGCAAATATAGCAATTGTATATGTTTCTCATGTATTAAGTGCAGCCAAATTCGATTTATTCCTCACATGCACAACAATACAAAATTCTACCCACGACAATTGGACGTCGCATTGCAGAATTGAACCAAGCAGTTAACTAAACACCACAACAAATGAACCAAACATTAATTGAGCACCACATTGCACAATATAACATACTCCTAATAGAAGATCAGACAATTAACCAAACCAAGCATGCTTAACAACTTGGAAATATAGCAATTTTATTTGTTTCTCATGTATTTAGTACAGCCAAATTCGATTTATTTCTCACATGGTATACAATAACAGAATGCACCCACAACAATTGAACATCGCATTGCAGAATTGAACCAAACAGTTAACTAAACACCATAACAAATGAACCAAACATTAACTGAGCACCACATTGCACAATGTATAACATACTAGAAGATCAGACAGTTAACCAAACCAAGCATGCTTGACAACTTGGAAATATAGCAATTGTATTTGTTTCTCATGTATTTTGTAAAGATAAATTAGATTTATTTCTCACGTGGAAGACAATACAAAACTGCACCCTGAAGAATTGAACATCACATTTGCAAAATTGAACCAAACAGTTAACTGAAGACGACAAATAATTAACCAAACAGTTAATAAGTGAGCACCACATTGCACGACATATAGAACATATACACTAGAGCAACAGATTGCATGGTAAAAGTAGATATGACAATTCACTAGAATTTGTTAAGGAAAGGTAGGAGCAGCACATGCAACGGGTAAACCGAGCATGCTTAACCGGCGTAGCTAGCAAACTGAACATAGGTCCTTATAGTGAGCTAATAAGACAAGCTGCTCCTCATCGTCAGAGATATCGATGATGATTGGCTCCTTGGACATGGAAGAGGGCGAGGCCTCCACATCGTGGGTGCCCTCATCATAGTGGTGAGTTGCCTGAGCAGCTCCGGGCACCAACCTGCTGCCTCTCAAGTTGATGTAAGCACGGGCACGCTGAGAAAACACCTTGTAGTCTTCATCGAACGCACCAATGATGGCCTTGAGGAAACGCCACAAAATGTCGTTTAAAGCAGCATCGCGGCGTCGGTGCACGAGGCATCGACGGTGGCCTCGACGGTGAGGTGCTCCTCCAAGATCTGGGGGTTGACACAAATGGCAGCCATTGAGACCTCATTCGCGCGTGCAACCATGATTTGCTTCTCCGCTGCCAAATGCTCCTTGAGCTCTTGGCTATACTGCGTGCACCATGGCTTAGGGCGGCGCTTATTTGGGGGAGGGGTCAGTGATTTGGGTGGAAGGTGTCGCGCCGGCGGTCGGGGCATGTGGGATGTGGAAGGAGGAGGAGGATGGGGGTCGGGTGTGGATTACCTGCCTGGATCGATGAGGTTGAGCAGCATGAAGGAGGGTCGCCGACGAGGAGGCGGTGCTGCAAGCAAGGAGTGAAGGTTTCAACTTGGAAAGGAAGGCAGAAACATGGGAAATGTGGCTTTCAGTGAGGCGGAGGGGGCGGGGAGGTAAATATTTCCGCGAAAGCCAAATTTTTTGAATCGTTGCAACGAAAAAACTGGCGCGCAAAGTGTCATCAGACATGCTCCCTTATTCAGCACTGTGTACGATATGTGAACATCACAAATGATTCATATAGCTTAACTCGTGTGTGATGAGTTTGAACATCGAAAATTTTGGTTCGAATTTCCCTGGTTACAGTGGTCATCCACGTCATTGCATAATTTGGGTACACAAAGGAGACTACAGCACACCCACACTTCTTTATCGAGCAAGTTCAGCAATTAAACAGAGCTAGCTGACCTAAACATTACTCTAACAAATTAAAGACCGGTGATCTTAATTAAACAAAACAAAGAGTACTACTACGACTGGTGCTTGTCGATCTCCGCCGCCTCCTCCATGTCCAGCTCGTGTCCGACGATCTCCTGGGGAAGGGGCTCCATGGCATCCATCGCACCATACTCGGCAAGCATCTCGCCATCCATGTCCGCCATCTCTTTGGAAAAGGCCGCCACAAGCTGGGCGTGGGCGGCCATGATCTCGGCTTGGACGGGCTCCGTCGTGGCAAGGTATGCCGCAGAGGAACGGACGGCTGCTCGAACGCTCTCGGCGATTGCCAACTCTTCGGCCGTGGGTTGCCGACCGTTGTCGGAGATGCTTCATTCGATTTGTGCGGTGACCGCCATGAGCTGGGCGTGGGCGGCCTCGACATGGTCGTGGGCGGCCTCCATCAGGGCTAAGGCCGCCGCTGTGAAATGGACAGCTGCTGTGCCGCTCTCGCCAGTTGCTATCCCCGAGGCAGATGTTGCTGCCGCCACCTGAGAAGCAACAGCGGCCGTTTGGGCTGCCTTAGCTGCCCGATCGCAGATTGCGGCCGTGCTCATGCAGCTTGTTAGCACGTGCATGGCGGCTGTGGCCACGCTCTCGCCGGAGTGGGCCGCCGAAGTTGCCCTCATGACGCGGGTCCACGTCCCCATCTTTCACCGGTGATGATTGAACAGTGAAATGATATTTGGGGAGCGAGCTAGTGTGCCTGACACGCTGGCTGTGGACTGTAGCCGACGCACCTTCTCGCGTAAGCCATAGGCGTACTATACTCCAACGGTGCTCCAAGATATTTTGTACTGCATCTCACACGGTTGGTGATAATAAACTATGTGCGATCTACTTGATTTTTCATCTTGATTTGAATTACACAATAGGGTCACAGCAGCAAAGGAGGATGTTTGAAATGCTAGAACTTTTATCTGCAGTGAACATGCAACTATAGGTGTGTCGTCAAAAAATTGGAATTATTCAGGGTTCGCTTGGACATTTTTATACATTAACTTGGTTTTCTAGCCATTTCAGGTGCACAATTCAAAATAAAACTACATGCACATGCTCCGGTGCAACAAAATGGGTTGTAAAATCATATATGTGTCCATGGGTTTACGCTTATGTCCCATGCAAGAAATGGGGATGAATTTCGAACACCACGGCACCGTGGCTCTCCGGCAAATGTTGAGGTACTTGCTTTTATAATTCTAGTAAATCCAAAACCCGTCTGAAATTCATGAACCTTGGCATGCTATCATGGAATGGCATCAACATGCTGGGGTAAAAAATATTGTCCCATTTGGGGTAGGTTATGGTATAAGCTTCTCAGAAACGAGAGCTTCTCACAAGAAGCCTCATGGTTCCGTTAGGGAAACATGTCACCTTTGTAGACAAAACGATATTCGTCGCCTCTTCTTGCTTTCAATTTTTTTTCTGGTGTCAACATAGAATAACAGGAGTGTCGTGTTAAATTTTGGAATTTTTCGGGGATCGTTTGGACATTTTTATACGTTAACTGAGTTTTCTAGGCATTTATGTGCATAATTCAAAATTAAACTACATGCACATGTTCCAGTGCATAAAAATAGGTTGAAAAATCAAATGTGTCCTTGGTTGCAAGCTTAGGTCACATGCAAGAAATGAGAATGAATGTCAAACACCTTGACACTGTCGCTCGGCCACAAATTGAGATACATGGTTTTAAAATTCTAGTAAATCGAAAACTCGTCTAAAATTCATGAAACTTGACATGATATCATGGAACGGCATCGACATGCCATGGTAAAAATATTGTCCCATTTGGGCCAGGTTTGGGTATAAGCTTCTCGCAAACCACAGTTTCTCACAACAAGCCTGATGGTTTTAGTAGGGAACGTGCCACCTTGGGGGACGAAATAATATCCGTTGCCTCTTCTTACTTTCAAAATTTTTCTCGTGTCAACATAGAACAACAAGAGTGTTGTGTCAATTTTTGGGATTTTTTGGGGTTCGCTTGCACATTTTTATACATTAACTGAGTTTTCTATGCATTTATGCGCATAATTCAAATTTGAACTATATGCACATGCTCCAGTGCATATAAATGGGTTCAAAATTGAAATGTGTGTCCTTGGTTGCATGCTTAAGTCCCATGCAAGAAATGAGAATGAATGTCAAACACCTTGCCATCGTCGCTCGGCCGCTAACATTGAGATACATGGTTTTTTAATTCTAGTAAATCAAAAACACGTCTGAAATTTATGAAACTTGACATGCTAGCATGGAGTGGCATCAACATGCCATGGTAAAAATATTGTCCCATTTGGGGCAGGTTGGGGTATAAGCTTCTCACAAACCAGAGCTTCTCACAACAAGCCTCATGGTTGCGGTAGGCAACGTTTCATCTTTCTGGACGAAACGATATCCGTTGCCTCTTCTTGATTTCAATTTTTTTATAGTGCCAACATAGAACAACAGGAGTGTTGTGTTAAATTTAGAAATTTTTTGGGGCTCGTTTGGATATTTTTATACATTAACTGAGTTTTCTATGCATTTATGTGCATAATTCAAATTTGAACTAGAGGCACATGCTCCAGTGCATGTAAATTGGTTGAAAAATCAAATTTGTGTCCTTGGTTGCATGCTTAGGTCCCATGCAAGAAATGGGAATGAATGTCAAACACCTTGCCACCGTCGCTCGGCCGCAAACATTGAGATACATGGTTTTTAAATTCTAGTAAATCCAAAACTCGTCTGTAGTTCATGAAACTTGACATGCTATCATGGAGCAGCATCAACATGCTGTGATAAAAAAATTGTCCCATTTGGGGCAGGTTTGGGTATAAGCATCTCGCAAACCAGAGCTTCTCACAACAAGCCTGATGGTTTCGGTAGGGAACGTGCCACCTTTGGGGACGAAACGATATCCGTTGCCTCTTCTTGCTTTCAAATTTTTTCTAGTGTCAACATAGAACAACAGGAGTGTTGTGTCAATTTTTGGGACTTTTTGGCGTTCGCTTGGACATTTTTATACATTAACTGGGTTTTCTAGGCATTTTATGTGCATAATTCAAATTTGAACTACATGCACAAGCTCCAGTGCAGAAAAATGGGTTGACATATCAAATGTGTGTCGTTGGGTGCATGCTTAGGTCCCATGCAAGAAATGGGAATGAATTTCAAACACCAGGGCACTGTTGATTGCCGGCAAAATATTGAGATACTTTGTTTTTAAATTCTAGTAATCCAAAACTCATCTAAAATTCATGAAACTTGGCATGCTATCATGGAATGGCACCCGACATGTTGTGGTATTTTTCGTGTCCATTTTGAGAGAAGGCGCACTCGAATAACAGCCAACAAAGTCATTTTGAAACAAATAGCTGCCACTTTAACATCTCAAATGTTTGTATAATTTAAATCGTGTGCGTTCTGTTAACCATTCACGTCACGCCATGTGTCTCTCTTTTAATGGCTATAGGAGGTGCCGTGCGGACAACTGCTTGACTGAACGGGAGGCATGCGAGCGCAGTCCGGTGCGCAGGCTGACCGAGAGGCGTGCAAGCTGTCCTCCAATGCGTAGGCTCACCGGGAAGCGTGTGAGCTATACGCTGCGCAGGCTAACTGGGAAGCGAGCCCTTTGACTTCCATGGCTGCCCGCCTTGCTCGCATCCTCTCCATTAATGGCGCCCGAGCCGCTGTTTAATATGGGCGGCCTTATTGTTCGCCTCCCAATCCCCTCCCTCCCGCAGACCTCCACCCACGCCATGGCACAGAAGGATCATCTGCCACTAGTCTTCCAGTTTGGTGAAGTCGACTCTGAGCCGGAGGAGATAGAAAATAAGGTGGAATGGGGCCTCATGGACATGGCCCTGAACGAGCTGGCCGCGGCGGTTGATGCCCCCGCGCCCGTCCCAGCTCCCATCCCCGCGCCCATGCCAGCGACCATCCCCGTAGCATTGACGGGCTGGTCGCCGAGCACTATCATAGAGCTGGAAGCCGCTGGCCTCAGCGAGGTCTTCGCGGACCCGCGCGAGCTCGTGTACATGCCAGCGCCAGCGCCCGTGCCCGTGCACGCCCATCCACCCGCCGCGGCGCCAGTTCCCGTGCGTTTGCCTGCACCCGCCGCACCCGTGCCCGTGCGCCCCCCCCTCAGCGGCATGGGACGCCACCATCGATCGCTACCTCGCAGCGCCACGAGTTGCCGTCCTCCCGCGCCCTGCCCATCGATCGCGCGATGACATGTTGTTTGATTTCCAAGTGAAGAACATTCTGTGCTGCCTTGAAGACTTCAATAATGACGTCCCAGAGGATGACAACGACAACGCCGGTGCGGCACGCCGCCTTCGCCGCCGCCGCTGGAATTAGTTTTTTTGGGGGTTTAATATTGTATCAGTGTATCTCAATCATATGAATATAAATTCGCAGTGTGACTGAATGAAAGATATGGTTTGAACGAACTTGCATTTTTCTCTTTGAATGTACAGACTTATCAAATGATTTTCTTTAAAAACAATGTAAATGGTTTTTAAATATAAAACACTCATCGCAAACGTTTTAGATAGAACACCCATATGCAAACCGACAGCTTCCCCAGGAAGCCAAGGGAAAATGTGTCGAGCAGGATTTATGCAGCTCTTGATCGCAAACGTTTTAGATAGAACACCCGTATGCAAAGTGAGAGCTATGGTCTTCCCTAGTAAGCCAAGGGAAAATTCGCAGCACAGGATTTGTGCATCTCTTCAATGCAAACGGTTCAGATTGAATACGGTATGCAAAGCCAGACTTCGGTGCTAAGCCAAGAGAAAATGTGCCGAGCAGGATTTGTACATCCCTTCAACGCAAACGGTTATTTTGGATGACCCGTGTGCAAGCACGTACAGACAATTTGGTAAGATTTGCACCTGTCATATTGGTTATATTGCCATTTGTCAAACTGGAAAGATTGACATTTGTTGATCTAGTAACATTGCCATTTGTCAAGCTTGTAACACTGCCATTTGTCAAAATATGCAGCTAAAAATCACTAGCACTATCTAATTTTTGCAACTAAAATTCAGTAATTAAGCATAGATTTCATTCATAGATTAAGCGGTCGTTCTTTATACAAACAGTTCAACTCGACAGCTGAACCGACCAAACTTTTCCCCAATTGTTGTCAACCACGTACTGAAATAGCTAGTTCAACTATATATACTAGCTAATTTTAAGTACGTTGTACAGTTCCACCACATCTATAGTCAGATGAACTGAACAAAATAGTCCCTAAATACTACTACTACGGAGGGGCTTTGTACTACTTCCGGCAGCCTCTCCTCTGTCGAGCGTGCTCAGTAAGAGGCAGAGGAGGAGGAAGCTACCGAAAAGGTAGACAACTGCAATACGGTGCCTGCCGCTGCTGCACCTTCAGCGACGCTCACCTCGAACACCCTCTGCCGCTCCAGATGACCCCTCTCGAAGCGGTGGTTCTCCTCGTAGATCTCTTGATTCCTCGCCTCTGCGGCGGCGTGTGCTGCGGCCACGACGGTGGTAAGGCTCTTTGCATGCTCGACGAGGCGCTCCTCCTCCTCAAGCAGGAACTCGATGTAGCGCGCAAGGTCGCTGTCGCACGTGGGGGCCTCCACCTCCGCCTCCTGCCTTCGGGCGGTGGTGGCGGAGTGGGTGATGATCCCGGCGGTCGACGGTGGGCTGGCGGCCACGGCGGCCGACGATGGGGTGGTGGCCACGACCACCACCTCCCGCCTTCGGGCCGCGGTGGCGGAGCGGGTGATGGCCATGGTGGCCGCCAGTGGGGTGGCGGCCACGATGGCCACCTCCCGCCTTCGGGCCACGGCGGCGGAGCAGGCGATGGCCCTGGCTTTCGACGGTGGTGTGGCAGCCACGGTGGCAGACGGTGGGGTGGCGGCAATGGTGGCTGGCAACAGCTACCGACGGGCAGCGGCGGCGGAGCGTGTGGTGGGTGTTCCATGAACACCCAACAGGGACGCCACGTGCACTACACTACGCCGGGGACTGCGCCGCCGCCGCGGTGTAGCCTCCCAGCTGGAGCTATCCTCTGATGACGGCGGAGTGGCTGATCGACAATGATGGACCAGTGCCATTGGCGATTGTGGGCGAAGAAGACGAGATAAGCTATAGGGAGGGAGGGGAAAATGCGACGCAGGACTCGCCGGCCGTGTGGGTTTATACAGCAGGCCAGTAAGCATTGGGATTTTGGGGGATTTCACTGAGTCGGGCGAGAAGCTTGCGCGGGAACCTGCGAGGTTGTGTGGGAACGGGCTCACCGACAATTCATTGGCACCACTTCAAGCCACCGTTTGGCCAAAAGAACACCCCCGCGCGCTGCGCAAGCTTGCGCTATAAGCCGTCTGCGGCAGTGGGGTGACAAGATGTGCGAGAGGAGGATGAGGACACGTACATATATGGTTAATAAAAAATGTTTGTGATTTAATTACCTACTACCTCCGTCCTAGTTTATAAATCGTCTATGTATTTTTGTGCCAAATTTTGACTAGATATTTAACTAATAAAATACGAATGCATGTCGCCAAAGATTATATCGTTGGATTCGTATTTGAACATAGTTTCCAATTATATAATTTTTATAACATGCATTAATATTTTGTTGGTTAAATTTAAGGTCAAAATATGGCACAGAATATAAAGGGGACTAATAGACGGAGACGGAGGTAGTAGCACACGGCCGCTCTCTACGCAGCGTCGCAACTGTCGGCCGGCTTGTAGACGACCATTCCCAGCGTGTTCAACTGCTCTATGCATGTGGTTGCTCGCGGTTGAGGGGGCCGCGGCGTGCTCTGCTCGTGTCTCGCCATGCGCGCTGTGCTCTCGTGTCCCTCCGAGCGCTCTGCCCTTGTCCCTCCATGCGCGCTGCCAGTGTTTGGGGCCGGCGCACGATCACGTACGTTCATGCTGCCATTATGCATGTGGTTGCGCCGGGCGCGGCGCCACGATGCAGTTACCCGCTGCAAAAACTGCCATGCAGACGCACCGAGAATCTAGGCCGCCTGGCCCCCATTTATTCCTGCGGCCATTTACCTTCATCTCTCATGCCACACGACACAATAAGCACACCCACGATGACACATACAGAGAAGACATCCAGTGGTTCCAATGGCACTCCCCATGGCTCCAATGGCGCTCCCAGCGGCCGACAACGATAACGGGGGGCAGTTCACCACACATCACATAGTGGACACCCACGTGAGGGGGAAGGCCCTCTCGGTGGTGTACACGAATGAGCCGGTCTCGGTGGAGAGCTCCATCCAAACTACGGAGTAGTTGCTTGCTGAGGACAAGTATCAAGTGGTCGGCTTCGACCTCGAGTACACCATCGGTCGTGCCGGGCATGACCAGAAGGTTGCCATCGCCCAGTTGTGCGTGCGACATGACATCCTCGTCTACCACTACCACCTGGCCACAAGGCCTTGCGAGCGTTTCTCCAGGTTTATCAACAGCTCTGACTACAGTTTCACTACGGTGGAAACCACCAATGATCTAAAAGAGCTCAAGGTTTCAGGCTTGAAATGCCAGAATCTTGTCAACATCGAGGACCACTACAAGGTCTGGGGCAGCGACAACAACAAACAGAACTCCCTGGTTGACCTCGCCTCAGCCATCATCGAACCCCACTACATGAAGATGAAGGATGAGAGCAATAAGGACAAGAACGCCTGGCATAGTGTCTGGCATCAGAGACTGGATGAACAACACATCAAGTATGCGGCCAAGGGGGGGGGGGGGGGGGGGGGGGGGGGGGGGGGGGGGGGGGGGGGGGGGGGGGGGGGGGGGGGGGGGGGGGGGGGGGGGGGGGGGGGGGGGGGGGGGGGGGGGGGGGGGGGGGGGGGGGGGGGGGGGGGGGGGGGGGGGGGGGGGGGGGGGGGGGGGGGGGGGGGGGGGGGGGGGGGGGGGGGGGGGGGGGGGGGGGGGGGGGGGGGGGGGGGGGGGGGGGGGGGGGGGGGGGGGGGGGGGGGGGGGGGGGGGGGGGGGGGGGGGGGGGGGGGGGGGGGGGGGGGGGGGGGGGGGGGGGGGGGGGGGGGGGGGGGGGGGGGGGGGGGGGGGGGGGGGGGGGGGGGGGGGGGGGGGGGGGGGGGGGGGGGGGGGGGGGGGGGGGGGGGGGGGGGGGGGGGGGGGGGGGGGGGGGGGGGGGGGGGGGGGGGGGGGGGGGGGGGGGGGGGGGGGGGGGGGGGCACACACAGTTCATCCTAGTGAACTGTATGTCGTATATCGCACACACCCTCATCTGGCTGCCCGTTTTTGTTGTTCTACCTCATCACAAACGGTTCAGCTGGATTAACCGTATGCCACGCATCGCACACGCAACTCTAATCTGAACCGTGTTTGATGTCACCACCATCGCAAATGTTTTGTATCTTTTTT
The DNA here is from genome assembly GCA_036873465.1 of Thinopyrum obtusiflorum. Lineage (NCBI taxonomy): Eukaryota > Viridiplantae > Streptophyta > Magnoliopsida > Poales > Poaceae > Thinopyrum > Thinopyrum obtusiflorum. Next base: position 122,943 of record JAAAWM010012235.1, read on the forward strand.
GATGGTTTTATTACATCATTGTTTTTGATTAATGCATCACACACAGTTTCGTCGAAGGGTCTCTGATTGGACTGTCGCGTTTGGACCAACCTGCAGTAGTGTACGGTTAGCCGTGGAATGTGAAAGTATGGTGGAAAAAGGAATAAATTTTATTTTCTGTTTGGGAACCGCCTATGATATATCTAGCATGGAAAGTATTGGGAACTACTCGATTGTTTTTGTTGACAGGAAAAGCATGCCACCCAAAATGTTTTATCTCTATCTTTTTCGCTTTGAGCTCTGGCACCTCTACAAATCCCTACTTCCCTCTGCGAAGGGCCTTTCACTACAAAAAAAATACACTTCCGTGATGATACGTGTTTGTCACAGTAGGTCACATTTTCTGTCATGTATGTACATCCATGACGATTTTATGACAGAATCAAGATAGTCATACCTGTCCTGTCGTAGAAGTGTTCCATGACAATACCAAAATTATCATCATGGAAGTGTTCACTTCCATGACGATAAATGACACGTCATGGAAGTGCTTTCGTCAAGGGTAACCGACATGTGGCATCCACCATAACGGGTCGCTGTTAAGCTATCGGGTCCGGTTTTGGATCCGATAACCCGTTAACAGCCCGGACCAATGGGGATTTTCCACGTGTAAAATTCTCATTGGTCGAAGGAAACACGTGTCAGCTCGTCATTGGGTCAGATAGGCGCCTATGATATGTCGACACGTGCGACGGCCCAACACTGGCCCATTTAGCTTACAAAGGCCGGCCTGTTTGACTTGGTTAAAAGTTAGCGGGCCGGCCCATGAAAAGCCTGTTAACGGTCTGTTCACATATAGCCCATTTTACGGCCCACTAACTCAAGGCCCATTAGGGCCTTCCCAAAATCGGCCCAACAGCGTCATGTGGGCTGTCGAATATAACACCAGCCCGTTTCACTTTCGGCCCATGTATGGCCCACGACGTCTTTCGGCCCATATGAGGCCTTTCGTATCTTTAGGCCCTTTAGTGGCCCACGGTGACTCTGGCCCATAATGAACAGTAAATTTCTTTGTACCCATTAACGGCCCATGATTCACATGGGCCGTTTCCAGCCCGTGTTAGCTTTCGTCCTACTGACGGCCCATACGTTCTTGGGCTCCTTTCCGGCCCTCGATTACTTCCGGCCCGTTACTGGCCTATTCCCCTAATGGGCCAAATTCGGCCCGTGGTTAGAATCGGCCTGTTTGTGGCCTGTTAACCCGTTGCGCCGTTTCCAGCCCATCCTATATTCTGGCCCATTAACGACCCGTTATGCCTGTGACGGCATTAAGCCTTTACTGTCTTTCGGCCTGTTAACGGCCCGTTACCGTGCTGGCCCAATACCAATTATGCCCGTTTACAGCCCATATGGACCCATTTATCCGACGGCCCGAGGCCCACCGATTCTACGACTCATTGGAGGCCCATTTATCCGACGGCCCGTAGGAGGCCCGTGGATCCTATGGCCTGTAGCAGGGTCAAGGTTACCGCGATCCGTATATGGCCCATGGTTGTTGCGGCCACTAGCAAACCAGGGAAAAAGAAGACTAGGAAATAGATAAGCCCGAAACTAACGCTAGGCTATTAAGGCGATTGCACATATTACATCCACTGGCATCAAAGTTCGCCACCAGTGCAAATATAGGGAACACCCTACACTATACAAAAATGGCTTGCTGTTTTCTTCAGCTGGTGGCTGCACGTTAAGAACAAATTTTGTATCGCAACAAAACAAATTACAACCATAAAACAAAAGGAAGGTTGCATAAAAGTTAGCAGTCTGGCAGATAAATGCACCACCAGAAGTTCAGAAGCTCAGTTCATTTGACCTAACTGTTATGTTTTCATGTTGTACTGTCTGATGGAGCACCATAACCTTCGCCTTCATTTCTCCTAGGCTCCTGAACAACATAGCAAATGTCTGATAGTCTGGTTTCAAAACCATGCATATATTAACGACATCGAACAATGGCTGTCCTTGTTTCACAAAGGGTCTCTGTTAGGGAATGGACTTGTGCCTGGAGCGCATATATAACATTGTTTTGAGCTTGCATATCTTGATCATGAGGCAGTTTGGACAAGATTGCCTTAACAACCAACCCAGTATTACGCAGGAACATGCTTTTGGCACTGTTAGTGGACAGGTACTGACCCACTGCAGCAAGAGGTGACATTGCGGTTATAGTTCCCTCGTCACCTTCAAAAGGTGGCGGTTCCACCATTTTTTTCATGGCTTGCTGAAAAGTTGAGTTTTTACATTAGTAGTACCAGAACAGAAGATATTAAGGAGGCAGCAAAACCAAACAAAATAGCTTCGGTCTATATACAGAACTTATTCTAGTGAACCCGTGTAAAATATTAGTTGTATTTTACTGCAAAGTACATAATAAAACCAGGTTCCAAACATATGACCATGTACCATGGCTAATGTATTATCTATTTCTTCACATTGTATTGACAGCTAAGGATAAAGAGACAAAGTTTATAATATGGTAAGCATAGTATGACATCATTCATATCACAAAACAACGGAGTTCAGACAAACAGGCAATTGTAATGTTGTGTGGGCAAGTCCAGCGCGGAACTAGATTACAGATCAAGATCAAAGGAACATCACTCCTCTCTTTTAAACCTTGTAAGGTGCAATGATACGCTAAGACAATTGTGTATAAAAATAGAAAAGAGTAATAGACATTGGCTGCAAACCATGCAGTTCAATGCACGAGTCAGAGTAAGTAGTAGTTAAAAGGCATGTGGATTAAGGACTTACAACAGCGGCTTTGACTGGTGTAGTCATGCCCTTCGTCTTGCTGGTGTGACAGTCCTTAAAGATTTCCACAGCATTTGGTTTAGGTACTTTTTGGTCCTTGCGGGCTTTCCTCTGCATTTGGAGCAAGTCAATATAGATTTGATAATATGGCACAGTGAAAAGAGTGAAACAGCAGCTAATTACAAGAGCCTCGCAGTGTGCAATATAGCTACGAGATCCTGTCGTCTGTTGGAATTTCACTTTCGTACGGTTAGCCTTGTTCTTTGAATAGTTCACCTACAAGAAGATAGATTTGTGAGGCACATGCGTAAATAGGAGTTCAACATGTGATCTGATCCCATACATATAACGTACTTGATACTTTGGATCAGACCAGTGTTTAACGAGGCCTCTCCAGTCTTCATCCGATATATTTTCCACTGGAGATGTTTAGGCAAATTCACTGTTAGCCTTGCCTTCAAAGTGAGTTTTCCTCAAGTTATACCGACACTGTCGCAGAGCAGACTTGAAAACATGGGTGCAAGCTTGTCTGGTTGCATAATCTTGGCTATCCAACTTGAACCTCATCTGTTGAAAATTATGGGAGTCTCATTATCAGCAACCTAGAAAGTATGGGATAGAGCAAGACGATATTACTAGTTTCCATACATAACCATACTTACAGATAAATGGTCAAGGAAGGTGTTGAACTGGGTTTCATCTTTGTCATTCCTGTACTGAATCCATGTTGGGAGGATATGTGCATGACATCTAATGGCAACCGCTGCCTCTGATACTAACTTGGCTGACTCTGTAGCATCACGTGGCCTTTTTAAACCTGCCTCAAAATGGATCTCCATTCTTCCTCCTCTAGATTTAGTTAACCTATCGAGCATTATCCCTGATGTTTGTTTCCTCTTATGCCTAGGTGCTAGTCCAACAACCAACATAGGAAGTGTTAGTGTACATCAAACTGTGAGACTACATATAAAGAAGCATGCAACTGTAACTTGACTCCAGCAACTACCTTCTTGCTATTGAAGCTCACAAGGTTCATCTGATCTTGCCAACTCGTCTTGTGTCAAGAGTGCTTCAGAAGTAGTGTCAGGTGGCAAGGGAGCTTGGGAATGTGTTGCTAGCTGAGTTGACAAACGAGTAACTCGTGCAGCTGGTGTTACTGTGGAAGGTGTTGCAACAACTAGGGCTGTCGCTGCTTGTTTGGTGGCAGCTATTAGTTTCCGTTTCGCTTGTTTTGCAGCTCATGTAGCACGGGATACCGCGTTTGTACAATTTTCCGCTGGACTTTGACCTTCTATTGCACCATCAGTACCAGCAGAATCTGCATAACTCTTCCGCTTCCGTTTCCGTGTGTCCTTAGTACTAACACCATCCCCTGTCATTCTATGTTCCTTCCTCTTTCTCTGTGCCATGCTAAGTCAAGCCGACAAGAAAAAGGAAAAAAAATAGTTCTTCAGAACAAATTGATGCGTGATACAGACGAACTGAACTTTGATGTTAGACAACCACATGATAGGAGGATGTAATATGTACGAAAAACAGGACGGCATGAGATAATCAGAACTATGATGTGTAAACTAAGCAGAAGGCATTTAAATAAATTAGAAGCAATGCAATGGAAGGTAGACACCATATGAAAGATGCTACAAATATCGTTCTGCCAAGTTAACAGTGTCTCGTCATAACTGGCATTTAAAGAAATGTGAAGCAGTACAAGAAATAAATCATATGCAAGATGCAAACAACATCACACTACCAAGTTAAAGGTCTCTTGTCATTAGTGCCATTGCATATTCACAGCTTATGTTGTGTAAACTAAGCAGAAGGCATTTCAACAAATTAGAAGCAATGAAAGCTAGACACCATATGTAAGATGCAATGAATATCACTCTACCAAGTTAAAACTATCTCGTCATTAGTGCCATTTCAACAAATTAGTAGTACAAGCTAGAAAATAATGCGAGATATAAACTATATCAGACTCCCAAGTTAAACGTGCCTTGTGAAAAGTGATTGTTGCAGGTTACACAACAGTAGTACTTTGATGTAAGAACATGGTGTGATAGACAGATATTGTATGTTCTAGAAACAGGAACACATGTCTTATTCACAAGTATAATGTGTAAAGTAAGCAGATGGAATTCAACAAAATTAGAAGCAATACAATCTAGACATCATACATAACATGCAACCACATATAACAGTGCCATGTTAGAGGAAGCACCTGTGATGGTGGACAAGGGGGGACGTGCTCATCATCAACACAGCTACTTTGAGTGTCTATGCATGTGTTATCTTCCAAATCTTGTTGGGGGGATGGCCGAGTAGAATGTGTAGAGGCCCTCCGTTTGGAAGAAGCACCTTTATCCACTGCCTTGCTAATTTCCTTTTGCTTTATAGATTTTTCATTGTCAAGTAAAACCGATAAGAAAAATCAATAAAATTCACTCTTCAGAACTCATTCATGCATGATACTGACAATCACTACCTTGATGTAAGGCAAACACATGATACGAGGATGGAATATGTACGAAAAACAGGACGGCATGGCATATTCACAACTATTTGTGTAAACTAAGCTGAAGTAATTTAATCAAATTACAAGATATACAAGTGAGACACCGTATGCAACATGCAAGACAATATCACACTGCCAAGCTAGAGAAAGCACCTGGGATGCCGGATTCGCCGGAAGACCGCCATCAGTCCCTGCCTTATTTTTTTCCTTCCTATTTCTTAATTTTATTGCCTTGTCAAGTCAAACCCAAAAGAAAAATGAATAAAAATTCACTTTTTAGAACTCATTGATGCAGGATGCTGACGAGCACTACTTTAATGTAAGGCGACCGCGTGATAGGATGATTGAATGTGTAAGAAAAAAGGACAGCATTGCATATTCACAGCTATGATGTGTAAACTAAGCAGAAGGCATTTCAACAAATTAGAAGCAATGAAAGCTAGACACCATATGAAAGATGCAACGAATATCACTCTACCAAGTTAAAACTATCTCCTCATAAGTGCCATTTCAACAAATTAGAAGTAGTACAAGCTAGAAAAGAATGCGAGATGTAACCTATATCACACTCCCAAGTCAAACGTGTCTTATGATAAGTGATTATTGCAGGTTACACAACAGTAGTACTTTGATGTAAGAACATGGTGTGATAGATAGATATTGTATGTTCTAGAAACAGGAACACGTGTCTTATTCACAAGTATAATGTGTAAAGTAAGCATATGGAATTCAACAAAATTAGAAGCAATACAAGCTAGACATCATACATAACATGCAACCACATATAACAGTGCCAAATTAGAGGGAGCACCTGTGATTGTGCACTAGGGGAGACGTGCTCATCATCAACACAGCTACGTTGAGTGTCTATGCATGCGTTGTCTTGCAAATCTTCTTGGGGGGTGGCGGAGTAGAATCTGTAGAGGCCCTCCATTTGGAAGGAGCACCTTTATCCACTGCCTTGCTAATTTCCTTCCGCTTTATTGATTTTGAATTGTCAAGTAAAACCGACAAGAAAAAGCAATAAAATTCACTCTTCAGAACTCATTCGTGCATGATACTGACAATCACTACTTTGATGTAAGGCAAACACATGATACCAGGATGGAATATGTACGAAAAACAGGACGGCATGGCATATTCACAACTATATGTGTAAACTAAGCAGAAGCCATTTCAACAAATAAGAAGCAATGCAAGCTAGACACCACATGAAAGATGCAACCAATATGACTTTACCAAGTTAAAAGCGTCCCATCATAAATGGAGTTTCAACAAATTAGAAGCAGCGCTTGCTATAAATCATATGAAAGATGCAACTAATATCGCACTGCATATACTAAAGGTGTCTCGTCATATTGATTGATGCGGGATACAAAAAAACAATAGTTTTATGTAAGGACATGCTTAATAGACAGATGTACTATGTACTAAAAATAGGAAGGCATGTCACATTAACAGGTATAATGTATAAACCAAGAAGAATAGCACATGCAATTTAACCAGATTGGAAGAATTACAATCTAGACACCATATGCAACATGCAACCACATATCATGCTGCCAAGTTAGAGCAAGCACCTGCGATGCTGGTGTAGGGGAAATGCGGTTATCAACTACAGAGCTACGTTCACTATCTTCATCTAGCCTTGCTGTTTCTTGAGAATCATGTGGGGAGGCTGACACTGCATTCTTTAAAAGAGCATATTTTCTCACATTAACCCACTGGCGTGACTGTCTCATCATAAGTGATTGATGAGGGATACACAAGAACATTAGTTTGATGTAAGAACATGGTTAATAGATAGATGTACTAGTATGTACCAAAAACAGGAAGGCATGTCATATTCAAAGGTATAATGTGTAAGCTAAGCAGATGCAATTTAACCAAATTGGAAGCAATACAAGCTAGACATCCGGCTGGAGTGGTGAGCATGATCATCGAGGACCTGAGAGCCTGGTGGGAGGCGGGCTGCTTCACCACCATCGTGGCTTTTTAGTTGGCTTCCAGGTGATGCCTGTCTGTGCTGGGCTTGTCACTGGCTCGGCCAGTGCCCTGACTAGCTATTTGTCTTCTGGTGCTCCCGGGATGGTGGTTCATGTAAAAAATATCTTTCCTTATCTTAATAAAGACCGACTTCGGCCTTTCGAATACAAGCTAGACACCATATGCAACATGCAACCACATATGACACCACAAAGTTAAAGCAAGCACCTCGGATGGTGGTTCATGGCGAGCGAGGTCATCAACTCTAGAGCTACATTTACCGTCTCCATCTGCTGACACTGCACCCTTTATAACGCTGAAACATGTCTTGCCTGCCCGCGAAGAAAGCAGGAGCGACTTCTCTCTTTTATTTCATGCTTCTGTCAAGGCAGAGTCTAAAATAGCCATGCATAAAAACACAATAGTGAGAGTATGGGTGAAGTGTGTGCAGAACTAGTGCACTGTAAAAGTAGCAGATAGTAGGTGGCTGAAAAATAAATGACAGGAGACATATGATAGCTCTACATCATTGCATGGCAAACAAAATTAGATTCTACTCCGTATGATTTTGTAATATATGAGCACAGGGATGGCTGGGAAATGCAGGTACTCCTCCAGCACACCACCACATGTGGTCCTATCAAAATAACAGTCGACTGAAAATAAATAGGTTAGTCAATTTTTTTATGAACTGTCCGATCTACAAGGAACGGGCAGATGGCCTTCGTCTACCTCCCGCCAGTCACTGTTGACGATCTTTCTCAAACCGCCAGTGACCATCGGCCCAGACCCCTGCCTCCACCGTCCCGCCCTCCCCTTGACCTCACACCACCGACATGCTTGGCAGCGCCCCTCGCCATCCCTTTAAGCCCGGTCGACCTCCAGATCAGGCGCCAGCAGCTCCCAGGCCCCACACACCCCTAAGATAAACACCGAGGCGCTGCTTCCCCGGCGTAATAGGCGGACTAGCGCCTGTTACGCCGAGGAATGCTTCCTTTAATTGGGAATCAACTAACCAGGAATTGAAATCCAGGGGGCGACGAACCTCTAGCTAAGGTGAAATAGTATATGAGGAGAAAACTTGTGCATCACGAGTTACTAGGAACATCTAGTATCAGGAAGAAGGTGTAGGAAGAAGCGGTCAACTAGTGTCTTCTGTGGGATGAATACCATGCAAGCAGACACGTAAGATTTGCATGAATAAGGGAAGAGGAGTACCATTTCTGGTTGCCAGTGCTGTGTCCTCCTGACATCGCGGTGATGTTCTTCTTTTTACCGGGGGAACCGATGTTTTGGAGGAGAGTGGAGCCTTGGATGAACCCATGGCCAAATTGTTGACTGTGTTGCGGTGGCCGTCTGTCAGCGGAGGGGAAGCAGATCCGAGGCGGTGAAGGACGGCGTAGCGGGAATGGCTCCGGTGCGGTGGACGGTGGAGACATTGGAGCAGCAGCGGTGAGGCGCAGGACGGCGTGGTTGAACTGGCTCGGGTATGGTGCATGTCGGCGTCCTGGAGGCAGCTCGGCCTCGGCTTCAACTACTAGCCGTGGAGGGCGTTGCGGTTGCGGTTGCGGTGGACGACGACGTCGGGGTATCGGCTCCGGCGTGATGGAGGAGGGCGGCGGTTAATGGGTGGGATGGGGTGGCGGACGGAGGACGCCGAGGTTTCGCGGCTGGTGGAGAGGTAGTTTTGGCGCCCATGGAGTATGAATGGGAAATCAGATAGGGGGGCGGGGGAAGCTAAGGGGGAACCATGTTTCGGTCTAGGACGCGCTTGTTTTTGGTTTTTTTGAACAGATGGGACGCGCTTGTTTGAAATTTGGGGAAAGTACAAACTTTGCCCCCCTCTTAAATTTCGGACCTACTGCGGGTCGGGGGTAGGACGATAATCCCAGGTGTCCCAAATAGTGGGCAGGAGCGATTTCGGCCGAGCGCATGTGTGCTTAGGCGGCCATGGTGTATGAATGTTTTTCGAAGGCGGTTGCGTGGCATCTAGATGAAGCTACAAACCTACCCCAGTTTAGACCTTTGGACGTCGGGCCGGTAGGTTTCACGGGTCGCAGTTAGAAAAGTAATTTCCTTCTACCAAACATTGGTCTCACGCGGTTTCGGGCAAGTAGAGGCTCTTTTGGCGCTTCGTTCGAAATTTTGAAATAGAAGCATTCACGTTTAGAGTACTCCCTCCGTTTTTATTTACTCTGCATATTAGAGTTGACTGAAGTCAAATTTCATAAAGTTTGACCAAGTTTATAAAAAATAATATAAACATTTATCATAACAAATCTATATGATGTGAAAGTACATTCAATAATAAATCTATTTTTATTGATTTGTTATTGCTTATGTTAATATATTTGTTAGAAACTTGGTCAAAGTTTATAAAGCTTGACTTTTACCAAAGCTAATACGCGAACTAAATAAAAATGGAGGGAGTACTCTTGAACTTTGAGGATTGACCTAAATAGACAACGTTAAATTTGACCTTGTATGTTTGAAAACCTCATTAAATTATGCGCTTCTTTTTGAAATTTTGACACTTGAAAATCCTATAACTACGATTATTTTGGAATGGAGGAGGTAAATTTGAATCTATTTTGTACACGACTATATATGCTATTATGTACAAAAGCAGAGCAAAGATTGGTGCCCCCATAATTTAGGTATGATTTACAAATGCCATGATATCGAATTCAAATAATTGAATGGACTTCATGTTGAATTCGAATTTTTTAAACCACCTTACGTTGAATTCAAATGTATGCTAGTTCATAGCTAGCTATTTATAATGTTCATTGTGTAACTTTTGTATGTATAATGTGCTTTACACACACAACATGAACTATACTCGCGTTTATATTCGATTGATAAAGCGATGCATTGTCTGGAGTTTAAAATACTAACTCTGTGGATCAATTATGTCGAATAATAACATAGACATGCTCAAATTTGATAGAATATAGATGTCTGATGGATCAATGATCGTTCCTTACGCGAATTGCAAATATCATGATCCCATCCTAATATTTGGATACAATTTATATTTTTAATCAATGTGTAAATCAGTCTTTTACGTGTAGTTTCACTCTCCATAGGCCCCTCCTCACACACACGCTGACTTTCTCTCTCACACATACGCGCACACGGTGTATATCCATCGGTGGTCTCTCACACATGCTCACACACTCTCTCCCGAGGTGTCTTTCTCGCAGACATGCTCTCGATATAACCCTCCCTCCCTCTCGTAACCATTTACGACTGTTTTCACTAACCTTTATCACAAGCACTCTTCCTCTCACAAGCATACACACGCACAATCCCCATCGACCCTTTCTATATACATAGACCTACCTACGTGTCTCCCGCATGCACATTATCTTTAGGCCTGTCTCTCACGCATTGTATCCGCCTCTCTTCCTAATTGACGAGTATGATTCTAGCAGAGCATTCTGTAGGATGCCCCTTAAAGTTAGGTTGGGTGAATAGTAATATTAGAGATAAGGGGTTACCTTAGTCCGAGGACCTAGGGTTACAAATCCTAGCCGGCTTTGTCAGTGGACACAGAGTCCTTCACGAGTCTACTATCTTTGTCTTGTACGTGTAGTCCTCCATGGGTCTCCCTAAATGCGTCACGGGCCGACCAATGTGGCGCAGGACAGAACCAAACCAAGGGCCTCACCTCGGCCCACCGGACCTCACGCGGTGACACACCCTCTGCCCCCAGGTCTTGTTATTTTCTCACACCCACACATACCAACACAGACACCACACAAAATATTTTCTCCTCGTGCCTCTATCCCCTCCCCCCTTGCATATACACACTCAAGGGCATCTCTCGCCGTGACATCCTATTCATCTCTCTCTCTCTAGACCTCTCTCATTTCTCAGGGGGGGGGGGGGGGGGGGGGGGGGCCCCCCCGCCGGCCCCTCTATCCATGCCTCTCTCGAATACGTAATACATACACATACCTCTCTAGGCCCTGCCAAATACATCAACTACACATTGACACATGTTACATCACGTACCCCATTGATCTAAAAAGCCCTCTCTTCGCGTTTATTTCACATTCAACATTCCTTTTGAATAAAACCACACAAAGTGTGGCCAACAAATTATTTTAGAATTTCTATATATATACAACATTACAAAGTTATATGGAGGAGTATGAACGTTAATTTGCATTGCATGGTGCCCCCAATGATATTTATTCCGCACTGTGAATTTTTATATTTTTATACTATATAAAGTTAGTCATAATAAAGAGAAACGAAGAGCATCTCTCTCTCCATCGCATACACCCCCTCTACGCCCCTTTCATGTACGCACATAAACTATCTCCAGGTCCTCTAAAAGTACGCCCCCATCACATTCACGCATGTTTCATCTTTCTCTCGCGATATATACAGTGACGATCATTGTATTTGAAGCGAAAGCACGATACATACATTGGACTTTAGAATCCACTCATTACGGTCACCATTTACGTTTTGTGGTTATTATACAGTCACGGGCTCACCGTACAGCTCTGTATTTGCTCAAGTCACGAATAGTTGACTAGTTAAACGCTCCACGTGGCACCTCTAGTGTTGCATCACATTATCTCACTACCATTGGGCCCACCCGTCGGCGTGTATAAGAATAAAAACAAGCAATAAAAAAATATTGGACGGTGGTTCGAAGTCATGACCGCGGGCACAGCGGACAAGGTGGCCTTATATTGGTATGCTGAGCCGTCTGTTTTAACACACAGGAGCTGGTGTGGTGATTATACACACACACGCATGCATGCACACGAACTGCATGCACGCAACACTCACACGAACACACGCAGCCACGCACGCACGCAACACTCACACGTACACACACAGCCACGCACGCACGCAACACTCACACACACACACGCACGCATGCATGCACACACCACACGACCAACACACACTCTCACGCTCAAGTGCTCAACCTACACGTGCATGCGCACACATCAGGCCCTGACAGACACATACACAACCAGGTGATTCCCACGCACGGGTTGGAGTCTTGTCGCGCCTGCGTAAATTTGTGTTTATCTGACCTTTTTCCTATGCGAACTGACAGGTGGGACCCACAAGGAATGTGGTCAATTTAACTAGTCAACATAGTGCCACACAGACTATTTGGCCGGTCAACAGAGTGCAATCCGATGCTGAACGGTGAGCAAGTGATCGTATAATCACCGCAAAACGTATATAGTGACCGTAATGAGCGTATTCTGAAGTCCGGTGACCGTATTATGCTTTTTGCTTGAAATACACTGATCGCCCGTGTATTTATCTCTTCTCTCGCTCTCTCTGTGGAGCCGAGTAGGCCAACGTGCCAGTGCCTAAATTGGCGCACGCCACCCCATTATTGATATACTGGTTTCGTAAGAGCGAACAAGCATTCACGTCTACTGTACAAACTGCAGATATGAGTTACAAATGCTATGAAGACGAATACAAATATTTGAATCCACTTTATGCCCAATTTCTCTCTGTAGGCCCTCCAAAAGTACATCTCTACACGTTCTCGCATGTTACATCTAACAACTATGCAATACAGCACTACTACTACACTCTAACACAATAAATCATATGTGTTTTTAGTTTTACTAGATCTCATACTGTTACTTAATTATCCAATTTGCATACATTGAAATTGCCTTTGAAATGTATGGCTAGTATCATCTACCGCATGGGAAAAATCCCGCCCTTGCCTGTTTAATCGGGTTTGTATCGATGGATCGTGCGAAACAGCAAAACTATAGTAGTACTACAGTACAAGTAACAGTTCACTGGGCCGCCGTGTCGTGTACTCCTCCATCGTAAGAGTGGAGCGCTCGCTTTCATAAATGTTCTAGTCCCTTTCGCCGACATGTGGGACATCAAGCAACCGGGTCCACGTGCCATACCAAAATAACAGTGCAGAGCAGCAGGGGTGAAGCACCCCAGTCATGGCGCCGGCGTAGTAATGAGCAATGAGGCGTCAAATCACAAAGCTGCACCTTTCCCGCAGTTAAGTTGGAGGAACGAAGTAATAATGCTAAAAAAAGAAGTTGGAGGGACGAAGCAACCATCATTTCACTCGTTGCTGAATCCGCTTCTCTCTCACCTTCTTCAAGTTAACCACGTGTTGCTTCTGCCGTTGTTCTGCCTCATGTGGGACGCGGATCAGCTTGGTAAAGCACTGACACGTGGGACCACATGTTAGCAAACCGCCAGGCCAACTTCCTCTAAAAATAAGAAATCTCCCCCGCCATCCGCGCGGCAAAATCACCTCCTTTTTACTAATATTGATACTATAATTTTTTAGATCAATATAATCAAGATTTGCATAGATAGCACACAGGTGCAAAACCAAGTGGTACGGTTAAGGGTATCCACAATGTGCAGCCAAATGTGAAAATAGCTTTTGGCATCGATGGGAACCATTGTGGACGGTGCTGCTAAAGCCAAAAAGATGGAACCGAAGCTCCATAATTGATTGATTGAAGGAATAGAAAAATGCAACCTCTCCCCTCTTTCTCCCATGCTTGGACACGTGTACAGTATAGAGCACAGAGTCTACTCCCCTGTCCCCTATATCACAAATCACAAAGCAGTGAGGCATCAAATCACGAAGCACATACGGAGCAACCATCATTTCACTCTTCGCTGACTCTGCTTCTCCATCGTCTTCTTCGAGAAACCACCTTACCGCACTAAGCTGGACGGACGACGCTATTGTGTAGTACTAGTACATTTACGCGTCCTTTGGTTCAACGGACTTCCTGGATGCAAATAAGGCGGTTGTCTCGGCTTGCAGGTGGCACTTGCGAATGACTTACCATGGTCTCCCTCAATGGTGTTCTCCGTCGAACGCACTTCGCCAAACCACAACGTTCGAGATATCGTCGACGTCACCGCAATGGGGAAGGAAGTCAAATAGTTACTACCTCCATTTTTTTGTACACAAGGACAGTATATCAAAATTACAATTTGCAGAAGGCCATTAACACTAATCGAGGCAAAATTGATGGGGTTTGCCTCGTACTAGCAACCAAGGACATTAATATACCCTTGCATGAATGCGAAAGTGAGAAGGTTGGTTTGCATGGCGCTGCATTAATCAAGCGATGAGGAGTGAGATGGTTATCTCTTTGGGCGTTGGAGAAAAAAATACGCATTAATTGACACGTCAAACGAGTATTTGTCTCGATCAATCCCGCGAAGGAAAACCCCGCCTTTCTTTTTTAACACAAGTAGTACTCCTACGTACATACTTGTATCCTGTTTGGGTCTAGGCCTTGCATTGCCATACTTTGCCACACATTTTTGCCAAGCTTGCCTAAAGTTTTCAAAATGAAAAGGAGGTACACTTGCGCACGGCTGTCGCGGTCGCACCGCACCCTCACACAGTCGCTCCTGCACGCCGCAAACCCAACCAAGGGAACGCACCCTCACTGACACGTGCTACCGCATGTGATCAAACCAAACTCAGCCATCCTACCGCTGACACATAATTTTCGTTCATACAGTATGTTTATCCAACCGCATGTTGGGGAAGATCCACATGGCCCGTGCGGTGGTCTGTTGGGGAAGAAGAAGAGGTGAGGAAGAAGGGTTAGGAGACGTAGGATATTCATCCAACCGCCTGAAATGGTCGACTGACACAAATGATGAAAGTCAGGCGACTTGCATAAATATATGTTTTTACACAGCAAAAGATCCCTAAAAACAACAACATAAAGAAAAACTATCACTGCTCGTGGAACGAGACGGCCTCGTCATATTTGGCTGCTGGCGCGAACCAGCCGTAGCTGCCAACGTGTGTATCCGCACCGTGGTTGTCCTCGGCCTCCAGCTACTCGTTCACGCGGAGCGTGCGGGCGCTCTGCATGGATGCGAGCACCGCCCGGTTCAAGTCTAGGATGTCCGGTTCCGCCTGCAGGAGGGCCTCGATGGCAGCGGCATCCGCGCGCTTCACGTCGAGTTGAGCCCCCGCCGCCCGGTTCAAGTCCAGGACGTCCAGTTCCTCCTGCAGGAGGGCCTCGATGGCAGCGGCATCCACGCGCTTCGCATCAAGTTGAGCCTCCGCCGCCTGGTTCACATCCACGACATCCAGTTCCGCCTGCAGGAGGGCCTTGATGGCAGCGGCATCCGCATGCTCAGCGTTGAGTTGAGCCTCCACCTCCCGATCCTCCTTTTGTATCGCCAGGTTGAACCGCTGGTCCGCCTACACCATGGGGGACCCAGACGCTGGCACGAAGTTTACGTCCATCGTCTCATACGCATCGGGGGCCTTCTGCGCTGTGACCTCCGCCATGAACATTGGATCGGCTTCCTCCTCCTGAGAGCTTGGCTCCAGAGAACTCGGGGATTGGCCCGCCGCAAAGCGAGCTTGGGAACGGAGGTCTGTGGCACCGACCGCTGTCGTGATTTCTGCGCGGTGCTCCGGTGTCAACATCTTGTAGTACGTGATCTTGCGGTGCACCATGGCTTTCCGACGAACTAGGGGATGCTTGATGCGGGCTAGGGGATCGAAAGGTGGGGGAATGGGCTGGAGAGGAGGTGTGGTTTTGGGGCAGTGGCTGGCGTAGGCCGAGCAGCGAAGGTTCTGGTGTGAATAGTGGTTCCGGTGACGACCGGTCAATTGGTTTTGACTGTACATCGCTCTTGTCGCATTCGCGTTGCACCCCGGCATGCTGGACCCTCCATGTCGCTCACCGAATGGAACGCGCTTCGTCTTGCGTTTTCACTCGCTTGTGGGACCACAGTTGAGAGCAAACCGACGTCCCTCCCCCTCCCCCGCCCGCGTCATTTATACTACTACTAGAAGAAAGAGAGGTCGGCCGAGTGTTACTAGTACTCCCTCCGTTTTATGTGGAGTAAATAAAAACATAGGGAGTATACTACTAGTACTATGAGCACTGCATACTCTACTGCAGATGTTGTCATTACTCCACTAGTACTATTGGATAGGGAGCTTAAAAAGGTTACTATTGGACTGGCTATACGTGGCGAAATCCTAGTAGGAAGAGCATGCGTGAGAACAAGCACATTCACGTGTTTGAAAACAAATTGGAAACCATCTCTGTTTGAATACAAATCTAGGAGTACGTACGAATCTAACAATATTGATTGGGCGTTGTTGAATGTTGATACCTTTTTCTGTAAGTTTGATCAAAGTAGAGATACTTTGACTACACATAAAACTTATATGTAAACTAGAAAGGATCAGAGGGAGTATATTGTACGTTCAAAAGCAAAACGAACATTGAATACCCTTTATATATGATTTGCTGATGCTATGATCACCGGTTCAAAATTTTGAATCCGCCTTAGGCATCACACATGCACCCACTCGTTCTCTCTCGGTTTCATCTTGGGTTCCAGAGATCGATTGAAAGAGGACTAGGGTGGGTACAGTACATTCGTTTCGCTTTTGAACGTACAATATACTCCCTCCGATCCCCACAGACCCCCCGGGTCACTTCTATCATAGAAACACACCAAACCTTTATCTCCTTGCACGACACGCACTTGATCTCTCAACATCAATCGATCTCGTCAAGATGTGTCGGGGCATGAACCGAATGGGATGTCAAAACTAAGATGGGAAGCGACACATAGTGGAGGCAAAGTGAAACTTTAAACGAACCGTTTGTCTGTATGCATGTCGGACAAATTACAACATTGGAAATACAAGCATGGTCTAGGCCCACATGCGAATGATACTCGGCGGAATGTTCAAATGAGGCATGCGGGAGGATGGACTCGACCGGAGGGCAGCATGATCGATGGAGAAGAGGGTTGGAGAGGAATGAGAAATAAGCGACGCTGCATGATTATACTTGAACGGCTCAAATAAACAATAAATTGTCTCATTTTCCCTTCTGTCTTGGTCACGGAGTAAGATACTCCCTCCGTTTTTATTTACTCTGCATATTAGGTTTAACTGAAGTCAAACTTCATAAAATTTGACCAAATTTATAGAAAAAATATGAACATTTACAATAGCAAATCTATATGATGTGAAAGTATATCCAATAATGAATCTAATGGTATTGATTTGTTATTGTATATGTTATTATTTCTGTCTATAAACTTTGTCAAAGTTTACAAAGTTTGACTTTGAGCAAAGCTAAAATGCGGAGTAAATAAAAACAGAGGGAGTACGCAGGGACTAGTATAGTTACTACTGCCGGAACATGGTAAGTTGGACCCCTAAATGCGGGCACGGACTAGGCACACCTCAATTATTCCTTCAAACAGTAGGACACCTACATTAGCACACCATCCGGCTACTTAATCAAGTGTTACGCTTCACTAGTTGAAAAGGAAAAGGGTGGTACCATACCCAAAACCACCACATTTGGGGCTAGGGTAACAACTTGGTACTGTACCACATTTGAACCAGGGCACAAAAACCACCTGTTCTGCGTCTAATGCGCAACGCGGAGCACTGACGCTCGAATTTGTCCGGGAAAACAGGGAAACCGACATGTGGGGCACACCTGTCGGGACGACGTGGTGCAGACTAGTCCAATGGAAGAGCTAGCCCACGACCTCCTCGCCACCGGCAACCATTCTTGTGGGTCATGGGGGCCAGCAACATGGTGCAGCTCCCGCACCGCCTCTGGACACGGTGACCGCAGTGAGCGACACGCTCATCGTTGCTGGACACGGTCAGCTTCAGGGTGCCGAGGGTGGCGTTAGCGCTGTGGCACGACCAGCAGATCAACACCCGGCTCGTCGAGGATGCACGGGGCGCCGAAGTGCGCGCGCGCCGCGACGCATCCGCGGAGTGTTGTAGCATGGCCAACTGCATCCCTAGGACCTGAGACCATGCCGGGTCGTCTTGCTTTTTCAATGACATGTGGGGATCTCCAACATTGCCACGACCGCAGCTGACTACCCTGGCACACCAAAAACCCTCGTCCCTCGCACCGTCGCGCAGTGCGTTCCCAGCCGGTGCCAGCTGCCTGCGTTCATGCCGTCCATCCGTATGCCGTCATTAAGAGGATCGGTGCCCGAGGAACCAACTCCGGTGACTTAATGATGCACCCGGACGCTTGGTCTCACCAGAATGCGCTACTTAAAGTGGCAACGCCCAGCTAAACTCCACACCATAGCGCATCGTCCTGCTACCTGGCACCACATCCGCCATGACCGCGAGCGCGAACACTCTGCGGGAGAGCTTGTCTTCGGCGATGAAGCTCAAAGTCACCGCCCTCGCTCAAGTCGCCACTCACAACGCAATAGCGGCGTAGCCGAACACGGACGCGACCGCACAAGCGGTGGCCACGCTGGCGGTCGATGACAGGGGCACCATCAGCCACGCGTCCTACTTGTCGCCGTCCAACGTTCGATGGCGCATGTGGCAGGTGAAGTGACGGACCGTCCATGTCCATCATCATCGACCTCACGTCCACCGGCACCGCCGAGGTCGGGGACTCCTCCGAGGATGAGTAGGGCATGGGAGGCGGCAGGGCATGGTGTGCCAACTGGCCGGTCCGTCTCCCGTGTTCTATTCTTCCTCGCCGGAGACTGCACCTTCACTTCACGGGTCTGGAACCCCGCCCCCATACATGGAGATCGCAGATGGAGGACGTCGGTCACCGCCGTAGAATAGGTTTAGGGTCGGGTTTCTTTTATTTTTCTATCCTATAAAAGTTCAAAATGTAATGAAAATCTGCCATGTTTGCATGAATCTCGTCCGGTGTATATGAACTTTCACAATAATAGTAAGATATATTGTAGGAGTATGAAAATATATGGAATGATGATTCATTTTTTGTGTATAAACTTAGAAGGTTTGACCTGAGACAAAGCTAACATGTGAAGTAAATAAACACATAGGTTCTACATACACAATTTATCTTAGGCACTCCAATAGTACATCCACTACACATTCACGCATTTCACATCTTTCTACATCTACGGGAACCTACGAAAGGGTTAACGTAAATTGCCTCTCTCTCTCTCCCCCCTAATTTTCATGGTGGTGGGCCCCTCCCTCCCCCCAATCTCTAATCAACAGCTCACATGTTTCACATTACGTTAATTATGTAACTGGGATTACGTAGGTGTAGCATTACTCGTCCTAAAAAAACCAACTAAGCCAACCTCCCAGCATATCACGCAGGAAAAGACCCGGCCATGCTGTTTTAGTTGGGATTACCGGATTACTAGTAGTAGTATCGATGGATCGTGCGAAGCACCAAGTTTTTTTTTTGAGGGGGCGAAGCACCAAGTTTAAAAGGAAAAAAGGCGGTACACTCACAGCACGCCAATGGGGGGGGGGGGGGGGGGGGGGGGGGGGGGGGGGGGGGGGGGGGGGGGGGGGGGGGGGGGGTTCATCGAGGGGACACACGGCGATCCTCTCGCTCCCACAGTACGCTCTCGTAGACTGCCGTCCTCTAGCCGCGCTGCCACCGCTGGCGACGTTCTTGTGGAGACGCATGGCGGCCAGCTTCTCCCACGGTACGTGCATTCTAGACTGAGGCCCCGTGCATGTCGGAGTAGCGCTGAATGTTAGGTGATAGACACTATTAATCTCACTGTTTGCCGAAGTAGTTTATAGTCAATATGCTCTGCTTAAGAAGCTTCCTTGCCCTATTCTGCACTCAATTTGCTTAGCTGAGATGGCATGCCATGCCCGATTAGTTGCTAAAATATCCTGCCATATATTTATTGTGACATAGATTGCCATGGTCTATTAGCCAATCTATTAGGAGAAATAGCTCTACACCGTTTTATACTCGATCTTTGTTGCTGAGATGGCCTTCGATGGCTGTGTGCTCGGCCTCATTGACTGCTGAAATAGCCTGCCATAATTTAGCACACAAATCTATTTGCTGAATTAGCTTTACATATATTTCGTTACTTAGATCTGCTTGTCCAAATATCTTGCCATAGCTTTAGACATCGACCTAGGTATTTTTTTTCTAGACTTCATAAAAAAGCATATATGTTTTTCCTGTAATATCTAGTAGAAGAACTAATTTGTATGTCTAACAGATCGACAGGACTTGGATAACTTATGCTCAAAGATTCTCCGCTGCATATGTCGAGGGGGTTGAAAACTTCATGAACTTTATCAGAGCTGAGTACGGTGGTCCGAAATCAGATGTGCTCTGCCCGTGTAGCAGTTGTATGAATTCAGTTACAAGACCCCAGTCAACTGTGCAAAATCATCTACACTTGTATGGGATGTCGGTCACATATACTAGGTGGGTTCATCATGGTGAAGCTGTGAACGTCAATGTTACTTACTATGTGGAAGCAGCAGATCACCATCTTGATCTCCCTGATGCTCAGGTGGAAGAGGAGGAGGTGGTGGTGGTGGTGGAGCCAGTGAGTTTGACCAACATTGAAACAATGCTACGAAATGCTCATGCATTTCGTGAACTTTCACCTGCAGAAGAAAACCGGTGGGCCCGCATGTTGGAACAATGCAACGTGGCTGTCACCCCAGGAAATAAGCTGTCAGTATTCTCAGCTATGGTCACCTTTCTTCAGGTGAAGACATCTGAGCGGATGACCAACAAATCATTCGATGCGATGTTGGCTGCTTTCCGCAAATCTTTCCCAGATGCGTCTGAACTGCCACAGACCTACAGTAAAATGAAGAATTTCCTTCGTGCAGTTGGAATTGGATATGATATGATCCATGTTTGTAAGAATAATTGTGTTATGTTCTGAAAGGATTATGCCAACTTAAGTGAATGCCCAAAATGCAAATCATTAAGATGGAAAGACGGCGATGCTGTGAAGAGGATTCCTCATAATGTTCTGAGACATTTTCCAATTATACGAAGATTGCAGAGGTTGTTTCATTATGCTGAAACAAGAGAGGATGTACTGTGGCATTCTAGGAACCAGGAGTACAGAGATCAGAATGTAATGAGCCATCCATCTCATGGTAGTGACTGGAAAAGCATCAATTAGACACACAAAAAGTTTGTTGCTGACCTGAGAAACATTAGACTTGGCTTAGCTTCAGATGGATTTAACCCATTTGGCCACCAGAGCGCCACATATAGCATGTGGCCAGTTCTTGTTATCCCTTACAACATGCCTCCAAATGTCTGCACCAAAGAATCAAACTACATGATGGCCTTGCTCATCCCAGGTCCAAAAAGTCCTGGAAAGGATTTTGATTTATTCATTGAGCTTCTTATGGAGGAACTTCAACAGCTATGGAGGGATGTTCTCACTCGAGACCTATATAGCAGCCCACCAGCTGATTTCTTTCTGCGTGCTATTATAATTTGGTGCATCCATGATTATCTGGCTTTGGGCACTATGTCAGGGCGAACGACACATGGTTACAATGCATGTGTTCGTTGTGACAGGAATCCGCTGTCATACGCAATACTTAGCAAGATCTGCTACATTGGACACCGCCATTTCCTTGCCAAGGACAAGATGTGAGCTACAAAATACTGAAGATATGTGTTCAATGCAAAGCATGAAAACTGTGATGCGCCAAAGAGGCTCACCGCCGATGAGTTGCAAGTGGAATTAGAGAAGGTCAGGCATATTACACCAGGAAACCATCCTGATAATGGTAGCGGGAAAAGGAAGCGTGGCAGGGCAAAAGAGAGATTATTGTTTACCCGCGGGTCCACTTTGTGGGACTTGGAGTATTGGAAATATTTGGATCTACGGCATAATCTTGATGTGATGCACATCGATAAAAATATATGTGACAGCATTATCGGCACACTTCTTAATATTGAAGGCAAGACGAAAGATACCTTAAAATCTAGGATTGATTTGACACACCTGGGTATCAGAAAGGATTTGCAGGTGGAAGGTGAAGGTAAACCACGGGATATGGCACCAGCTGTGTACGTCTTAGACAAGGTAAAAAGAAAAGAATTTTGTGAGGTCCTATCACGTGTGAGATTCCCACATGGATTTGCTTCCAACCCTGAAAGGAGAGTCGGTGTAGATGGAAACAAGGTACAAGGGTTGAAAACTCATGACTACCACGTCCTACTTCAAAGGGTTTTACCTGTTATCCTTAGAGGATTGGGCTGCCCTGACTTATACAGAGCAGTTGCAGAGTTGGGACAATTCTTTAGGGAACTCTGCAGTAGAAATATCAGGATAGATGCTTTGGAGCGTCTTAGAGACAAGATACCAACTATCCTACGCGACCTTGAGAAGATATATCCTCCAGCCTTCTTTGATGTGATGGTGCATTTGGCTGTTCATCTACCTGATGAGGCACTACTTAGAGGTCCAGTATAGTATGGCTGGATGTACCCTATTGAAAGGCGGCTAGGCACTTTCAAGGGCTATGTTAGGAATAGAGCTAGACCCGAGGGTTCCATTGCAGAGGCCTACATTGCTACAGAAGCGTTGACATTCTGCTCAAAATACATTGAAACAGCTGATCAGCTTAGCAAAGAGGTGGGTGAAGACAATCTCGGGCTCAATGTTTTCGATTGTTCTATCCGAGTTACAGGGAAGAGTCGACAAGACGATAAACCTAAAGATTTGGACAAAATGGTTTGGTATGTGTTGAATAACTGTCCTGAGATTCTACCTTATATCGAGTAAGTGCTAAGTACTGCAGCTTATACATCGTAATCTACTAAACTGGCAACACATTCTTATATATTTAGATGTTTGACGTGATCACTATGTTGTGCAGCATCTACAAAAAGGAGTTACTGTCACAAAATCCAAGAAACATTGACAAACTGGTTATGGAAAGATTTGCGAAATGGTTCAAGAGCCATGTAAGCTTTTGAATTGCACTGTCAGTTTTTTTAATATATTGAGTACATAAGATGATCAGCTTGTCTATTTTCTAACCATAGGTTAAGAAGAAGCAGGAGGATGGGCATGCAGTTAGTGATGCCCTTTACGCACTAGCAATGGGTCCTGATACTCGGGTAAGACATTATGAATCTTGCGTTGTTGGAGATGTGCGCTACAACACCCTTGCACGCGACAAAGGTAGGGAGACACAAAACAGTGCCATCATGAGCACGGATAAGTGCGGGGAAGAGACAACTGAAATGTATGCTAACATAACAGACATTGTTCAGTTGCAGTATATCTCTAGTTTCGAGGTTCATCGGTGTGTGGTTCTATTGTGCTGTCGTTGGTATAACCTATTTTCCAGGATCGCAAAACCCAGAGCCGATGATTATTTCAAATCCATCAATGTCAAGGCGGCGTACCAGACCTACGAGCCTTTTATTTTGGCAAATCAAGCAACACAGATATTTTTCTTGGAAGACACATTTGCACGTAGCGATGACTGGAGAGTATTGCAAAGATTTGAGCAGAGGAATTCGTTTAATGAAGTTGCACAACAAGATGATGCATACACTGCTCCTGATGTAGAAGATTCCACAGATGTTCCTAATATCTTTGAGAACCATCACGTCAATGACGCTGGCAAAAAGATTGCCTGTCGGGCTATGGACATACGAGAGTTGATCAATAAGACGCCAACATTCGAGGACGTTGAGGATGAAGAAGAAGACGAGACTGGGGGGAATTATGATTCAGACTGATACACATGGCAAAGATGTTGACACTGCTGCTGCGGATGATGATTAGATTGCTTTTGTCATATTTGCCTGTCAGAAGACTTTTTTTACCTACTATGTGAAATTGAGTTTGCTATGACAACCGAAACCTGATGAACTTGTTGTTTAGTATTTTGCTGTGAGAACATCACTTATTATGTATGTTGATTTGTGTTTGGTGATTGTATGACGACTAAAACATGATGACATTGTTGTTTAGTTGTACTCATATTTGGCTGTGAAATTTGTATTTGATGACATAGTTTGCTGTTGGACTGCAATTTGCTCGACGTCTTCGAATGGGAACAAAGCTGACCCGACAGGGCCTCTGCTAATTTATTTATTTATTAGCAAAAGGGCCTCTGCTATATATTTATTTATGAGCAAAAGGGGATACCCCCCGATTTCCGTTAATAGAAATCATTAGATGTTCACAACACTACGCCCAGCCTGCTAAACAGGTTTCATTCATTAGGGGGGGGGGGGGGGGGGGGGGGGGGGGGGGGGGGGGGGGGGGGGGGGGGGGGGGGGGGGGGGGGGGGGGGGGGGGGGGGGGGGGGGGGGGGGGGGGGGGGGGGGGGGGGGGGGGGGGGGGGGGGGGGGGGGGGGGGGGGGGGGGGGGGGGGGGGGGGGGGGGGGGGGGGGGGGGGGGGGGGGGGGGGGGGGGGGGGGGGGGGGGGGGGGGGGGGGGGGGGGGGGGGGGGGGGGGGGGGGGGGGGGGGGGGGGGGGGGGGGGGGGGGGGGGGGGGGGGGGGGGGGGGGGGGGGGGGGGGGGGGGGGGGGGGGGGGGGGGGGGGGGGGGGGGGGGGGGGGGGGGGGGGGGGGGGGGGGGGGGGGGGGGGGGGGGGGGGGGGGGGGGGGGGGGGGGGGGGGGGGGGGGGGGGGGGGGGGGGGGGGGGGGGGGGGGGGGGGGGGGGGGGGGGGGGGGGGGGGGGGGGGGGGGGGGGGGGGGGGGGGGGGGGGGGGGGGGGGGGGGGGGGGGGGGGGGGGGGGGGGGGGGGGGGGGGGGGGGGGGGGGGGGGGGGGGGGGGGGGGGGGGGGGGGGGGGGGGGGGGGGGGGGGGGGGGGGGGGGGGGGGGGGGGGGGGGGGGGGGGGGGGGGGGGGGGGGGGGGGGGGGGGGGGGGGGGGGGGGGGGGGGGGGGGGGGGGGGGGGGGGGGGGGGGGGGGGGGGGGGGGGGGGGGGGGGGGGGGGGGGGGGGGGGGGGGGGGGGGGGGGGGGGGGGGGGGGGGGGGGGGGGGGGGGGGGGGGGGGGGGGGGGGGGGGGGGGGGGGGGGGGGGGGGGGGGGGGGGGGGGGGGGGGGGGGGGGGGGGGGGGGGGGGGGGGGGGGGGGGGGGGGGGGGGGGGGGGGGGGGGGGGGGGGGGGGGGGGGGGGGGGGGGGGGGGGGGGGGGGGGGGGGGGGGGGGGGGGGGGGGGGGGGGGGGGGGGGGGGGGGGGGGGGGGGGGGGGGGGGGGGGGGGGGGGGGGGGGGGGGGGGGGGGGGGGGGGGGGGGGGGGGGGGGGGGGGGGGGGGGGGGGGGGGGGGGGGGGGGGGGGGGGGGGGGGGGGGGGGGGGGGGGGGGGGGGGGGGGGGGGGGGGGGGGGGGGGGGGGGGGGGGGGGGGGGGGGGGGGGGGGGGGGGGGGGGGGGGGGGGGGGGGGGGGGGGGGGGGGGGGGGGGGGGGGGGGGGGGGGGGGGGGGGGGGGGGGGGGGGGGGGGGGGGGGGGGGGGGGGGGGGGGGGGGGGGGGGGGGGGGGGGGGGGGGGGGGGGGGGGGGGGGGGGGGGGGGGGGGGGGGGGGGGGGGGGGGGGGGGGGGGGGGGGGGGGGGGGGGGGGGGGGGGGGGGGGGGGGGGGGGGGGGGGGGGGGGGGGGGGGGGGGGGGGGGGGGGGGGGGGGGGGGGGGGGGGGGGGGGGGGGGGGGGGGGGGGGGGGGGGGGGGGGGGGGGGGGGGGGGGGGGGGGGGGGGGGGGGGGGGGGGGGGGGGGGGGGGGGGGGGGGGGGGGGGGGGGGGGGGGGGGGGGGGGGGGGGGGGGGGGGGGGGGGGGGGGGGGGGGGGGGGGGGGGGGGGGGGGGGGGGGGGGGGGGGGGGGGGGGGGGGCAACGTAGGCCTACTTGCTTTTCTACGCCCTGCTGGGCCGGAAATCTTTCAAGACGAGGAGGGATGCATTCGGGCTTGCCCAGAAAATGGGCTATAAGTAATAATAAATGGGCTATAAAATGAAAAAATAAAGCAAACAGGCAATTAGTTCCAAAATACTTTTTTCTTTTGGATTTTGATATTTTAAATTTCATTGTTTTTGTGCGGGTAAAATTTCATTGGATTTAAATTAAGGTATGTTTAGTTTTTAAATTAATTTGAATCTGGCTAGAAATTTTGGGCTTTATGCTGTTTGGGACAGATTTGGAGGCTGACTTGTGGGTCTACTAGGTTGACATGTACGAAAGGCTTTGTCAACTTAGTCCACAAACGATTCTAGCAGTAGTGACTGTGGGATGTTAATCCAACGGCCGTGCTGCTTCTTCAATATCTGATCTTCTTGCTCCAGCCGCCCAAACCAGCGCTGGTGGGACTGCCTGCTCCCACCTCCCGTGGCCGGCTGTGCTGCCGCACAGGCCGCACAGCCCCACCCTACTCCATTGCTGGCCAGGCCATTCCTCTACTCACCCACACCTCCTGTTATTTTTCGGCGACGGCAGCCGAACCAGTAAACCCTCGTACTCCCCACCACGTGGGCAACCACTGCCGAGTCTTCCCTGGCTCCGGGTCGTTCCCTTCCAAGGCCTCGCCGTCGTCCATCGTCCTGGTGCTCTCGGCGCGGTGTGATCAACGTGGTCAACGAACGACATCCATCGGAAGAGGATTGTACGTGGAGAGGCTGACAGCTGGGTCCACGGCCGCACGTAAGGAAGTGCCTCCTTATTACGTGCAAAATAATGATTCCTCCACCTGACAGCAGGGACCCACCGGAAGAGCCTCTGTATTTCGCGAAAAAAACATTCCTCCCACTGACAGCTCAGACCCACCAGCTATATCTTCGCACGGAAGGAAGTGCCTCCTTATTACGCATAAAAAATGAATACTCCCCCTGCTATCTGGGACCCACCATAGTTGGAGGCTGACTTGTGGGCCTACTGATGCGGACGGAGGGCTTTGTCAACTTAGTCAATATTTCTAGCTCCAGTGACCGTACGATGTCCATCCAATGACCGTAGTGCTTCTTCAACCTCTGATCTTCTTGCTCCAGCCTCCCAAACTAGCGCCGGTCGTGCCGCCTGCTCCTGCCTCCGGTGGCTGGCTCTGCTGCCGCGCAGGCCTGACTGTCCCACCCTACTCCAACCTCTGGCTAGGCCATCCCTCTACTCACCCATAACCCCTGTTATTCTACGGCGACGGCAGCCTCACACCGCAGCCGAACCAGTCAACCCTCGTACTCATTTTCGCATGGGCATCCACTGCCGCATCTTCCCCGGCTCCGTGTCGACCCCTTCCTAGGCCTTGCCGTCGTCCACCGCCTTGGTGCTCTCGGCGCGGCGTGGTCAATGTGGTCAAGGAACGACTTCCATCAGAAGAGTACTGTACGTGGAGAGGCTGACAGCTGGGTCCACGGCCGCAGCAAGGAAGTGCCTCCTTATTACGCGCAAAATAATGATATCTCCACCTGACAGCAGAGACCCACCGGACGGGCCATCGTATTTAGCGAAAAAATGTTTCCCCCCTGACTGTTGGGACCCACTAGCTACATCTTCGCACGCAAGGAAGTGCATCCATATTACGGGCAAAAAATATGATTCTTCCCCTGACAGCTGGGACCCACCAGCTATATCTTCGCACGCAAGGAAGTGCCTCCTTACCTCCCTGACAGCTGGGACCCACCCGGTCGAACTGTACGTAGGGTTGTCTATCTGGTCGCGAACGTGTACGTACATACTGGTCGATCGGTGTGTCTGCAGGCTGCAGCGATGAACCGTGGCCAAGTAAGGAAAGGCATGTGTCATAGTAGAGGCGCGGACGTAGCATGCCATGCAGTCCCATCAATATTGTGTACACGTATGTACAGCCAGGGTGCAAGAAAGTAAATACGGCCACGTACGTACATACGGGCGGGGTCTCGAATGCCTACTCGCGCATACGTACGGCCAGGGCTCGTGTACATGGAGAGGCAGCGGAGAGCAGCGACGGCGTCCTATTCATCGGCAGCCAACCGGCTGGGTCGGAATGGAGAAACTGCGTCGTGTTCATCGAGAGGCAAAGGAATGTGTCCTGTTCATCGGGAGCCAACCGGCTTGGACGAAACAGCCGAAATGAGGCCTGGTGTACCGCAGAACGGAGGAAACGGCCTTTTGTTCGACCGCCTATGGTCGAAACGGGATCCTGATCACCGGGAGGGGTCTGGCGTACTGCAAAACGGAGGAAACAGACTTCTCTTCGACCTCCTATGGTCGAAATGGGGTCCTGTTGATCGGGAGGGGTGTGGCGTACCGCAAAATGGAGGAAACGGACTTCTCTACGACCTCGTATGGTCGAAACGGGGGTCCTGTTCATCGGGAGGGGTGTGGCGTACCGCAAAATGGGACTCCACGGGCTACTGTTCATCCACCGTCTACTGCCTCGCTCCAGCCTCCATGGGCTACTGTTCATCCACCGTCGACCTCCTCTAGCCTCCACCTGCGACTGTTCATCCACGGCGTCTCCCTCCTGCCTCCACCAACTACTGTTCATCCACAGGCTCCTGTTCATCCAGCCTCCATCGGCTACTGTTCAACCAGCCCTCCACAGGCTACTGTTCATCCAGCCCTCCACCGGCTACTGTTCAACCAGCCCTCCATGGGGTCCTGTTCATCCACCCCTAACCGGCTCGATCTGGGTCCTGTTCATCCAGCGGCAATGGCCTCTACTACCATGGGTTCGTGTTCATCCAACCCCCACCGGGAACTGTTCATCCAACCCCCAACAACACTCACTGTTCATCAAGAGGCAGCAGGTTCAATCGGCTTTAGTTAGCAAGAATAGCGAAGGAATCGCTCGATCGGGTTCAGTTAACAGCCAGGGATCGATCGATCGCTCGGGTTCAATAACGCGTAGCCAGTGCAATCGCTCGGGTTCAGTAGGCGAACGCCTCGCTCGAGTTCCATTAGAGCCCAACGCCTTGCACCCACGCACGTACATGTACGAGAGAAATGCGCAATCCCTCCGTGCATCGCTCGGCCCCAACCACCCACTGTAACCAGGAACTCCCCGATATTTTCCTCACCCTCGCTTCTACCACGGTTTTTTCCGTCATGGACGGCCCAAAGAATGTCATGCAGCTACGTCTTCGCCCCGCCCAGGATGAAAAGCCCATTTTCTGTCATGATTTTTTGTCATAGAAGCAGGAGCCCACCACATCTATGATGATACCGGGTTTTGTCACAATTATCGTCATAGAAGTGTCATAAGCATGACAGAAAAAAATTCGTTCGGCCCAAAATGTCATGGATATGTCTTTTTTTTGTAGTGTTTCTATTTACTTTATGCAATTTTTATTTGAGTCTCCATCTTCTCTTATAAAGCACCAGCTAAGGGGCACTATGATCGTACTTGAGCATTGGGTATAGCTAATATGCGACTGTGTTTCATGAATGGATCAATGATCGAGCATAATGGGCTAGGGATAACTTGCTTTAGTGTTGATATTTTGAAAGACATGGTTGCTTGTTGATATGCTTGAGTATTGAAATCTTCATGTCAAAACTAGACTATTGCTTTGAACCATATAGAAGTCCAAATGTCCATGCTACAAAAGAAAAGAATATGTGATGAACATGTTAGGCAGCATTCCACATCAAAAATTCTGTTTTTATCATTTACCTACTCGAGGACGAGTAGGAATTAAGCTTGGGGATGTTGATCTGTCTCCAATGTATCTATAATTTTTGCTTGTTCCATGCTGTTATATTATCATTCTTGGATGTTTTACAATCATTTTATAGCAACTTTATATCATTTTTTTGGGACTAACCTATTGACATAGTGCCCAGTGCCAGTTGTTGTTTTTTGCTTTTTTTTTACTTCGTAGAAAATCAATACCAAACGGAGTCCAAACGCAGCAAAACTTTTTGGAGATTTTTTCTGGACAAGAAGGAACAACTTGGGCTGAAGAAGTACCAGAGGGGTGCCCCGAGGGGGGCACAACCCACATGGGCACGCCTGGGGGCCCAGGCGAGCCCTGGTGGGTTGTGCCCACCTCATTGGCCTCCCGCACCGCCTCTTTGCTCTATAAATACCCTAAAAATCCAAAAACTCTAGGGGAGTCGATGAAACACAATTCCAGCCACCGCAAGTTCCAGAACCACCAGATCCAATCTAGACACCATCACGGAGGGGTTCATCATCCTCATTGGTGCCTCTTCGATGATGCGTGAGTAGTTCATTGTAGACCTACGGGTCCATAGGCAGTAGCTAGATGGCTTCCTCTCTCTCTTTTGATTCTCAATACAATGGTCTCTTGGAGATCTATTTGATGTAACTCTTTTTGCGGTGTGTTTGTTTGGATCCGATGAACTTTGAGTTTATGATCAGATCTATTTTATCCATGAAAGTCATTTGAGTTTTGATCTCTTATATGCATGACTTCTTATAGCCTCGCATTTCTTCTTTGAATCTTTGGTTTAGTTAGGCCAACTAGATCGATTTTTCTTGCCATGGGAAGAGGTGCTTTGTGATGGGTTTGATCTTACGGTGTTCAATCCCAGTGACAGAAGGGGACATGACACGTATGTATCATTGCTATTAAGGATAACAAGATGAGGTCTATTCCTACATGAATAGATCTTGTCTACATCATGTCATCGTTCTTATTGCATTACTCTGTTTCTCCATGAACTTAATACACTAGATGCATGCTGGATAGTGGTCGATGTGTGGAGTAATAGTAGTAGATGCAGGCAGGAGTTGGCATGTCGGATTCGGGGTTCCACAGACCCTTGAGAGGTTCAAACTATGGGGTGCGTACGAAGAACTCTTCCTCCCTAGTCTGCCTGCTCAATGATTCCACGGCCTGGCCTGACGGACCCAAGGGACAAGAGACACAGCAGTTTATCCTAGTTCGGGCCACCTTGCAGTGTAATACCCTACTCCAGCTTTGTGGTGGATTGCTCGAAGGGCTGGGGATGAACTAGTACAGAGGTGGAACGACCTCAGGAGGTAAGGTGTTCTTGAGCTCAATGAGCTGGTGAGGTGGTGAGGGCGGAATGGATCTGATCCAGCTCCGGTCGATGGGTCACTCGGTTCGCCCCTGTCTATGGTGGTGGCTAAGTCCTATTTATAGTTGCCTTGGTCCTCTTCCCAAATATAGGTGGGAAGGGATCCCACAACGGCCAAATTCGAAGGGAGACAGCTAGTACAAGTTATCCTGACGAAAGTAGTCTTCGCCTGCAAAGGCCTCTGGTGGTGACGCTGCAGTGGGCTCCGTGATGACCTCCGTCCTGCCATCCTGGCAGTCCTGGTCTTGTTGCACCGATATGGAAACCTTTGCTTGATTCCTCGGGACTCCACGCCTGCGCTTGCCTCCTTTGCACCAAAGGGGAAACTGGTACACTGCGCCCGCTGGCGCCCGCCTGGTCCTGGTCGTCATGGCTCACGTCAGGTGAACCTTGTGAGGTGCGGCTCGCATTGATATCTCCGCTCCTCGGGAGCCAGCCTGGGGAGGCTGCCCCTCATGGAGGTCTTGGTGTTGTCCGCCTCGCGAGGCTTGGCCCCTCGCGAGAGTCTTGAGTTGTTGTTGCTGAAGCTGGGCCGTACCAGGCCATCGATGGAGCCACGCCACGGGCTGCAGGCAGGCAAGTCTGGGCACCCCCGGTCCAAGCCGTGAAGGAGAAGCTTGATGGTGGTGCTCGCTCCATTTTATTTCCTGCAATATGAACCGTGCCTCTTGAAGGCATCAGAACTCATGTTTGGTAATTTGGAGAAACAATATGTCTTGTAATAATTTGCTAGGATTTTGCGATTTCCTTCCCGTTTGCTTCAATGTTCTGTGTCGGCAGGGCCCAGCCCCGCGCGTACCTCAGCTGCTGTTGGGTCGTCCGGATCACCAGGATGAGACCAAGGGGTGAGGGGCTACGTGACCAGTTAGGCCCTTGGGTCGCGATGCCCAAGGGTCCCCCTTGACGTACAAACAGCCCTCGGAGAGGAGACGCGAGATCAGGCCTTAGCGTTCTGCGTCGGCAGGGCCTAGCCCCACGCGTACCTCAGCCACCATTGGGTCATCCGGATCGCTAGGGCAAGACCAAGGGGTGAGGGGCTATGTGACCAGTTAGGCCCTTGGGTCACGATGCCCAAGGGTCCCCCTTGACATACGAACAGACCTCATACCTGCCCTCGTCGGGCTTTCGCTCGGGAGGGTTGCACGAAGACCAGGTCTGAGGGACCTGGTGAGGTGGCGTACGCCAGGCGTGACCTGAGCGTAGCCCCCGTACCCAGCCCCCTCCTGCTACTCTCCTGGGGGAAAGCAGCGCGGTGAGGCTAAGCACCGAGCCTGGTGGCTCCCTGATGTTACTGCGGCCGTGAGGCCACCCTCAGTTGTTTATCACCAGCGCGGAGCATGGCACTACCGTTCTTGCACGGGCATAGCTGCTCCTCGACCGTGTCGACTGCCAGCACGGAGCATGGTGCTTCCACTGGCACGTGGGAGGGGGCTCCCTCTGAGGAGAGCCCCCGAGGCGTGTACAGCCCCGCCCTGACACGTGGCTTGCACGGCAGGGCTAGAGGAGGTGTGTCTGGGCACCCGTGAGCCAGCGCGGGACTCACGGGGCCCTACCTCAAGGCGGGTTGCGCCTGGTCTTGATTGAGAGCACTTGTAATGATCCTGCGAGATGGTTAGGCAACCTGCGCTGAGTGAATCTCCTGAGGTTACCACATGAGAAGGCCAAGCACCAACGGCCCTAGGAGGTGACATGAACGGGGCCGGCCCGCTAGACAAAGCTCGGCCATTGGGTTTACCGGTGCTGCAGGGACGGACCCGAGCACAGATGCCATGCCCAGTCTTCTCATGCGGATGTCCTGAAAAAAGACAGCCGGCTCGCGGCTCACGTGGTGACGAGGCACCGTGTCACGCGCCCTCACTCATCCGCCCGCGATTAGCTCATGCGAGGACAAGGCACCAAGGACCATGGGAGGTGACATACACGAGAGCTGGCCCATGAGCCAGAGCTCAGTCTCTTGGGTTTAGCGACGCTGCAGGGACGGACCCGAGCACAGACGCCGTGCCAGCCCTTAATCATGAGGCGGTCGTGGGTGGGCTTGCAAGGGCGTACGACGTTCATGGCAATGAAGTACCGGACAGGTAGATGATAATCATAAAGTGACTGATGGCAGGAATAAGGCTAGTTCTGATAGATGCAAAGCGATACATGCCACAGGGACGGACCCACGTGGCTTGGGGATGATGCAGCCCGAGGGGCACCCCCTATGGAGTGAATCAAGATGCAAAAGGATAGATGTCGCAGGGACAGGCCCACGCGATCTGGGGATAATGCTGCCCGAGGGGCGCCCCCAACTGAATAAACTAGAAAATGTCACCTGGTATCATTGCTGAAGAGATGTTGGAGTAGCTGAAGACGTGCGCTTGAAGAAGTCGTCCTCACGAGTCGCCTGAGTCCTGAACCTCAGGAGGCTCTGGAGGCTCAGGGGTCTCGCGGAGAACCGTCGCCATCTCCACCAGGACCGCCTAGTGCCTGGTCTCCTGAGCCACCAGGAGGTGCCGCTGGTGGCGCTGGAAGGTGACAGCCGTGTTCGGCAAGCCGTATGGCATGCGAACATAGCTGTGAGGGGGGCACTCGCACCGACCAACACGCGATGGCCAGAAGCGTCCTGAGACATAGCCCTGTTGAGCCCGAGGTAGTCGATGCAGATGCGCAGCTCATTGTCCTCGCTAGGACAAGGAGCCGAGCCAGGTGGCGGGCGGCGGTCGCCGCGCATGGCTCTCGCCTCTTGAAGCTCATTGGCGGTCGCAGCGATGAAGCTTGCTGCTCGTGCCCCGCCGGGCCGGTGGCGGCGTTAGCAGCAGGCGATGGAGAACGACGGGGAGGCCCGCCGGCGGGCGCCGTCTGGGCGACACAAGGGCGAGGGTGGCCCGACGCTCAGCACGGGCTCGACGGGCGTCACCCATGGAAGCGGTGGAGCAGCGGCGAGTCGACTGATGGGAGAAAAGCTCCGACGCACCCCTACCTGGCGCACCAAATGTCGGATTTGGGTTTCCGCAGGCCCTTGAGAGCTTCGAACTTTGGGGTGCATACGAAGAACTCTTCCTCCCCAGTCTGCCTGCTCAATGATTCCATGGCCTGGCCCGACGGACCCAAGGGATAAGAGGCATAGCAGTTTATCCTGGTTTGGGCCACCTTGCGGTGTAATACCCTACTCCAGCTTTGTGGTGGATTGCCTCGAAGGGCTGGGGATGAACTAGTACAGAGGTGGAACGACCTTAGGAGGTGAGGTGTTCTTGAGCTCAATGAGCTGGTGAGGTGGTGAGGGCGGAATGGATCTGATCCAGCTCCGGTCGATGGGTCTCTCGGTTCGCCCCTGTCTATGGTGGTGGCTAAGTCCTATTTATAGTGGCCTTGGTCCTCTTCCCAAATATAGGCGGGAAGGGATCCCACAATGGCCAAATTCGAAGGGAGACAGCTAGTACAAGTTATCCTGACAAAAGTAGTCTTCGCCTGCAAAGGCCTCTGGTGGTGATGCTGCAGTGGGCTCCACGATGACCTCTGTCCTGCCGTCCTGGCGGTCCTGGTCTTGTTGCACCGATATGGAAACCTTTGCTTGATTCCTCGGGACTCCGCGCCTGCACTTGCCTCCTTTGCACCAAATGGGAAACTGGTACACTGCGCCCGCTGGCGCCTGCCTAGTCCTGGTCGTCATGGCTCACGTCAGGTGAACCTCATGAGGTGTGGCTCGCATTGATATCTCCACTCCTCAGGAGCCAGCCTGGGGAGGCTGCCCCTCGTGGAGGTCTTGGTGTCATCCGCCTCGCGAGGCTTGGCCCCTCGCGAGGGTCTTGAGTTGTTGTTGCTGAAGCTGGGCCGTTCCAGGCCGTCGATGGAGCCACGCCACGGGCTGCAGGCAGGCAAGTCTGGGCACCCCCGGTCCCAGGACGCAGACACGGTCTACTAATCTTAGACGTGATGCCTGTATAATGATCATTGCCTGGATATCATCATAATTATTTGAAGTTCTATCAATTGCCCTACATTAATTTGTTTACCCGCCGTATGCTATTTTTCTCGAGAGAAGCCACTAGTGAAATCTATGCCCCCCCGGGTCTATTCTTTATCATATTTGCTGTCCGATCTATTATTTGCCTCTTTTATTTTTAGATCTATTATTCCAAAAATCCAAAAATACCTTGCTGCAATTTTTGTTATTTATTTTATTTCGCGTTTCCTCGAGATCTATTTATCCAATCTACTACAAATTTATCTATCTTTTACCCGGGAGGGATTGACAACCCCTCTTATGCGTCGGGTTGCAACTATTTGTTCTTTGTGTGCAGGTACCATTTACATAGTGTTGCATGGTTTTCCTACTGGTTCGATAACCTTGATCTCATCACTAAGGGAAATACCTACCGTAGTTGTGCTGCATCATCCCTTCCTCTTCGGGGAAAATACTGACGCAGACACGAGCCATCAAGTATGTCTCCTTATAAAATGGTTTATGGAAAAGCTTGTCATTTGCATCTAGAGTTAGAACACAAAGCATATTGGGCAATTAAATAACTCAACTATGATTTCAAATTTGCCGGTGAAAAGAGGTTATTTGATATTAGCTCATTAGATGAATGGAGAACCCAAGCTTATGAGAATGCCAAGTTATTTAAAGAAAAAATTAAAAGATGGCATGACAAAAGAATCCAAAAGCGGGAATTCAAAGTTGGAGAATATGTTCTTTTGTACAACTCTCGTTTTAGATTCTTTGCAGGAAAACTTCTCTCTAAATGGGAAGGACCATATATTATCGAGGAGGTTTATCATTCTGGAGCCATCAAAATCAATAATGTCGATGGCACTAACCCGAAGGTGGTCAATGGTCAAAGAATTAAACACTATATCTCAGGTACACCTATCAATGTTGAAAGCAATATTATTCAAACCATGACACTGGAGGAACACATAAAAGAGACCTTCCAGAACACTCCAGAATACTAAAAAAGAGGAGGTACATGATACGATAAGTAAACGGAGACCGAAAAATCCATAAAAATATTTTCTGTCTATTTTGGAATATTACAAAAATTAGGAAAATAAGAAACAACCAGGAAGGCGACCGAGGAGGGCACAAGACACCAGGGCGCGCCCAGGTGGGTTGTGCCCACCTCGGGAACCTTCCCAACTCCGTTTTCCTCCCGTTTGCTTGTTTCCCAAGATAAAAAAAATTATTTACCCCCCGAACATATTGACCACCGTATCATGGAGAAATCTTCTGTTCTTCTTTCTTGCTTTTTTCTGGCAGATCTGAAATATGTCATCTCAAGATTCGGAAGAGGATTGCCCAGTTTCTTATCAGCCTTTGGATAAAAATATCTTCAAGGACAACTATCCCTATATATGGTTCACCGATGAGGAAGATGAATATGAACCAGTTCCTCCTTGTTTCAAGCAAGAAAGCAAGGAGGCATTATGCAAGAGGATAATAAAGCTTGAGATGGAGAATGATGAGTTGAGGTTAGATAATTTTACCCTCCGACGCAAGCTGGAGAAAAAGGATAAGCCTGCTACTACTTCATCACCACCTTCATCATCTTCTCCAACAAAAGAAACTTGAGTTCATGGTATGGGCACTCCCCTTGGCTTGTGCCAAGCTTGGGGGAGGTACCCCGGAATCGTATCACCACCACTATCTTTGCTTTCATCTATTTTAGGTTGATCTTTAGTTATCCTATGATTTAGTTGAATAAAAGTTTAGTTCGATCCTTTCCTTTCGAGTGCTTGCTTAGTGATCTATCTATGTAATCGTGTGCGAGATATATAATAAAGAGTAGTTTGAGTTTTTCTTCTTTACTCTTTTGTTCCAATAAAAAGAAAGGAAAATAAAAAAAAATCATATGCTAATCTTATGGTAAGTAATGACATCACATAAGGAAAAGTATAAGTGGTAAAATTTGTTGGAGTTTAAAAAACATAGCATTGGTCAATGATGCAACTCATGAAAGAATTAATAAGGGAAGAGAAGATTCACATGCAAATACACTATCTTGGACATCTTTTATGATTGTCAACCCATTGAATATTTTGTGTCAAAATAGTTGATGTTGGACAAGGAAGACAACATAATAATTTATGTTTGTTCATATTTACATAGAAGTTATATTGTCATAGATCCTTCAACATGTGGTGCTTCCTCAATATCTTTTCTAGCCAAAAATTCCGCATTAAGTAGAGATACTACTTGTGCATCCAAAAACCCTTAACCCAAAATCTTATTTTCAGAGTCCACTATACCTACCTATGGATTGAGTAAGATCCTTCAAGTAAGTTGTCATCGGTGCAATAAGGCAATAAAAATTGCTCCTAAATGTGTTGGATCATTTAGTGTAAGAGAAAATTGAGCGTTGTACGAACTTGTGATGGCAAAGTAATAAAAGCGATGGACTGCATAATAAAGGTTCCTATAATAAGGGGCAATATAACATGATGTTCTTTTGCATTAAGGGATTTGGAATACAAACAAATAAGCGCATGACAACCTCTGCTTCCCTCTGTGAAGGGCCTATCTTTTACTTTTATGCATTTACTTTTATGTAAGAGTCAAAGTATTCTCCCCTATTCCTTTTTATTTTCGCTTTTTGCAAGCATCATGTGGTGAGGAAAGATCTAGGCACATATATTCAGTTGGATATGAGTGGGCATGAGTTATTATTGTTGACATCGCCCTTGAGGTGATTACGTTGGGAGGCGAAACTATAAGCTCCTATCTTTCTATGCGTCCGGTTGAAACTTTTTGTTCATGGGTATCCTATGAGTGTTAGCAATCATAGAATATTAAATGATGGTTGAGTATGTGGACTGATACGTCCATTTTGCATCATGTTTACCTACTATTATTTATAATATTTTATGCATAATAATGCTTTTGGGAGTAATTCTAATGCCTTTTCTCTCATAATTTGCAAGGTTTACACAAAGAGGGGGAATACCGGCAACAGGAATTCTGGACCAAGAAAAATCATGTCAGAGCTACCTATTCTGCACAACTCCAAATAAGCTGAAACTTCACGGAGATTTTTTATGGATTATTTAAGAATTATTGGAGCAAATAACTACCAGAGGGGGGCCACTAGGTGGGCACAACCCACCTGGGCGCGCCAGGCCCCCCCAGGCGCGCCATGGTGGGTTGTGCCCTCCTCGGCCCACCTCCGGTGCCCCTCTTCTTGTATATAAGTCATTTTGACCTAGAAAAAAATAAGGAGAGGACTTTCGGGACGAAGCGCCGCCGTCTCGAGGCGGAACTTGGGCAGGAGCACTTTCGCCCTCCAGCGGAGCGATTCCGCCGGGGGGACTTCCCTCCCGGAGGGGGAAATCATCGTCATCGTCATCACCAACAACTCTCCCATCTTTGGGAGGGCAATCTCCATCAACATCTTCAACATCACCATCTCCTCTCAAACCCTAGTTCATCTCTTGTGTTCAATCTTTGTACCGAAACCTTAGATTGGTGCTTGTGGGTGACTAGTAGTGTTGATTACATCTTGTAGTTGATTACTATATAGTTTATTTGGTAGAAGATTATATGTTCAGATCCATTATGCCATTTAATACCCCTCTGATCTTGCATGATTATTATTTGTGAGTAGTTACTTTTGTTCTTGAGGTCACGGGAGAAGTCATGTTCCAAGTAATCATGTGAACTTGATATGTCTTCGATATTTTGATGATATGTATGTTGTGATTCCCTTAGTGGTGTCATGTGAATGTCGACTACATGGCACTTCACCATATTTGGGCCTAAGGGAATGCATTGTGGAGTAGTAATTAGATGATGGGTTGCTAGAGTGACAGAAGCTTAAACCCTAGTTTATGCGCTATTCCGTAAGGGACCGATTTGGATCCAGAAGTTTAATGCTATGGTTAGATTTTATCTTAATACTTTTCTCGTAGTTGTGAATGCTTGCGAGGGGGTTAATCATAAGTAGGAGGTGTCGGCGTCCTGGGACCGGGGGTGCCCAGACATGCCTACCTGCAGCCCGTGGCGTGGCTCCATCGACGGCCTGGTACGGCCCAGCTTCAGCAACAACAACTCAAGACCCTCGCAAGAGGCCAAGCCTCGCAAGGCGGACGACACCAAGACCTCCACGAGGGGCAGCCTCCCCAGGCTGGTTCCTGAGGAGCGGAGATATCAATGCGAGCCACACCTCGCGAGGTTCACCTGACGTGAGCCATGACGACCAGGACTAGGCGGGAGCCAGCGGGCGCAGTGTACCAGTTTCCCCTTTGGTGCAAAGGAGGCAAGCGCAGGCGCGGAGTCCCGAGGAATCAAGCAAAGGTTTCCATATCAGTGCAACAAGACCAGGACCGCCAGGACGGCAGGACGGAGGTCATCGCGGAGCCCACTGCAGCGTCACCACCAGAGGCCTTTGCAGGCGAAGACTACTTTTGTCAAGATAACTTGTACTAGCTGTCTCCCTTCGAATTTGGCCATTGTGGGATCCCTTCCCGCCTATATTTGGGAAGAGGACCAAGGCCACTATAAATAGGACTTAGCCACCACCATAGATAGGGGCGAACCGAGAGACCCATCGACCGGAGCTGGATCAGATCCATTCTGCCCTCACCACCTCACCAGCTCATTGAGCTCAAGAACACCTCACCTCCTGAGGTCGTTCCACTTCTGTACTAGTTCATCCCCAGCCCTTCGAGGCAATCCACCACAAAGCTGGAGTAGGGTATTACACCGCAAGGTGGCCCAAACCAGGATAAACTGCTGTGTCGCTTGTCCCTTGGGTTCGTCAAACTAGGCTATGGAATCATTGAGCAGGCAGACTGGGGAGGGAGAGTTCTTTGCACGCACCCCAGAGTTCGAACCTCTCAAGGGTCCGCGGAACCCCGAATCCAACATTTTGCGCGCCAGGTAGGGGTGCGTCAGAGCTTTTCTCCCGTCGGTCAACTCACCGGTGCTCCACCACTTCCATGGCTGACGCCCGTCGAGCCCGTGCTGAGCATCGGGCCGCCCTCGCCTCTCGCGTCGCCCAGACGGTGCCCGCCGGCGGGCCTCCCCGCCATTCTTCGTCGCCTGCTGCTAACGCCGCCACCAGCCCGGCGAGGCACGAGCAGCAAGCTTCATCGCTGTGACCGCCAAGGAGCTTCAAGAGGCGAGAGCCATGCGCGGCGACCGCCGCCCGCCACCTGGCTCGGCTCCTTGTCCTAGCGAGGACAATGAGCTGTGCGTCTGCATCGACTACCTCGGGCTCAACAGGGCTGCGTCTCAGGAGCGCTTCTGGCCATCGCCTATTGGTCGGTGCGAGGGCCCCCCTCACAGCTACGTTTGCATGCCATACGGCTTACCGAACGCGACTATCACCTTCCAGCGCCACCTGCGGTGCGTCCTGGCGGCTCAGGAGACCAGGCACCAGGCGGTCCTGGTGGAGATGGCGACGGTTCTCTGTGAGCCCCCTGAGCCTCTAGAGCCTCCTGAGGTTCAGGACCCAGGCGACTCGTGAGGAGCGACTTCTTCATGCGCACGTCTTCAGCTACTCCAACATCTCTTTAGCAACGATACCAGGTGACATTTTCCAGTTTATTCAGTTGGGGGCGCCCCTCGGGCAGCATTATCCCCAGATCGCGTGGGTCTATCCCTGCGACATGTATCCTTTTGCATCTTGATTCACTCCATAGGGGGCGCCCCTCGGGCTGCATCATCCCCAAGCTGCGTGGGTCCGTCCCTGTGGCATGTATCGCTTTGCATCTATCAGAACTAGCCTTATTCTGGCCATCAGTCTCTTTATGATTATCATCTGCCTGTCCGGTACTTCGCTGACATGAACGTCGTACGCCCTTGCAAGCCCACCCACGACCGCCTCATGATTAAGGGCTGGCACGACATCTGTGCTCGGGTCCATCCCTGCAGCGTCGCTAAACCCAAGAGACTGAGCTCTGGCTCATGGGCCAGCTCTTGTGTACGTCACCTCCCATGGTCCTTGGTGCCTTGTCCTCGCATGAGCTAATCGCGGGCGGATGAGTGAGGGTGCGCGACACGGTGCCTCATCACCACGGGAGCCGCGCGCCGGCTGTCTTTCTTCAGGGCATCCGCATGAGAAGACTGGGCATGGTGTCTGTGCTCGGGTCCGTCCCTGTAGCACCGATAAACCCAACGGCTGAGCTCTGTCTGGCGGGCCGGCCCCGTTCACGTCACCTCCTGGGGCCGTTGGTGCTTGGCCTTCTCATGTGGTAACCTCAGGAGATTCACTCAGCGTAGGTTGCCTAACCATCTAGCAGGATCATTGCAAGTGCTCTCAATCAAGACCAGGCACAACCCGCCTTGAGGTAGGGCCCCATGAGTCCCGCACTGGCTCACGAGTGCCCAGACACACCTCCTCTAGCCCTGCCGTGCAAGCCACGTGTCAGGGCGGGGCTGTACATGCCCCGGGGGCTCTCCTCAGAGGGAGCCCCCTCCCACGTGCCAGTGGAAGCACCATGCTCCGCGCTGGCAGTCGACACGGTCGAGG
Source organism: Thinopyrum obtusiflorum (assembly GCA_036873465.1). NCBI lineage: Eukaryota > Viridiplantae > Streptophyta > Magnoliopsida > Poales > Poaceae > Thinopyrum > Thinopyrum obtusiflorum. Next base: position 164,455 of record JAAAWM010012235.1, read on the forward strand.
AGCGGCTATGCCCATGCAAGAACGGTAGTGCCATGCTCTGCGCTGGTGATAAACAACTGAGGGTGGCCTCACGGCCGCAGTAACCTCAGGGAGCCACCAGGCTCGGTGCTTAGCCTCACCGCGCTGCTTTCCCCCGGGAGAGTAGCGCGACGTGGCTGGGCACGGGGGCTATGCTCAGGTCACGCCTGGCGTACGCCACCTCGCCAGGTCCCTCAGACCTGGTCTTCGCACAACCCTCCCGAGCGAAAGCCCGGCGAGGGCAGGTATGAGGTCTGTTCAAACGTCAAGGAGGACCCTTGGGCATCGCGACCCAAGGGCCTAACTGGTCATGTAGCCCCTCACCCCTTGGTCTCGTCCTGGCGATTCGGACAACCCAATGGCGGCTGAGGTACGCGCGGGGCCGGGCCCTGCTGACGCAGAACGCTAAGGCCTGATCTCGCGTCTCCTCCCCGAGGGCTGTTTGTACGTCAAGGGGGGCCCTTGGGCATCGCGACCCAAGGGCCTAACTGGTCACGTAGCCCCTCACCCCTTGGTCTTGTCCTGGCGATCCGGACGACCCAACGGCGACTGAGGTATGCGCGGGGCCGGGCCCTGCCGACGCAGAACATTAAAGCAAACGGGAAGGAAATCGCAAAATCCTAGCAAATTATTACAAGACATATTGTTTCTGCAAATTACCAAACATGAGTTCTTACGCCTCCGCGAGGCACGGTTCATATTGCAGGAAATAAAATGGAGCGAGCACCACCATCAAGCTTCTCCTTCTGCCTTGGGCGCCAGCATCGCCCGCCTAGGGAGCCCCGTCGTCGACGACGTCGTCGTCGCCCGTGCTGCCGGCCGTAGTCATGGGGTCGACGGCAAGGAACTTCTGCAGCAGGGCCTCCACCTGGTCCTTCACGGCTTCAGCAATGGCGGTGTAGTGATCCGGGTCCACAGGCTCAAGCATGGCATCAAGGTCGAAGTTGGGGTCGCGAAGACGGAGGTGGTAGAAGACGCGTGTCACGGCCGAGGCAGAAAACGCACGGGCCTTCCCTTCCACCATGGGGCCAAATCCAACGACGACGCCCTCAAGTGCCATGACAAGCTTGGGAAGCAGCTCGGTGGGGCCCTCCCCCGAGGTCACCAGCGGCTCCTTCAACTCGCTCCTGTAAAGGTCCTGCAGTGCCTTGCAGGACCTCTGTTCGAGGGAGTCGAAGGCAGCGCGCCCCACAGCAGCTGCCTCCTCAGCCTTGGTAAGGAGCCTCTCCCTGGTCTCCAGCTGGGCTTCTCTGCCTCCACCTCCTCCTTCAGTTTCTCCAGGCGGCCACGCTCTGTGGCCTCTTCCCGGGCCGCTGCTCCAGCTCGGCATCACGATCAGCAATTGCAGCTTTCTAGGCCTTCAGCTCCTCCTCCTCCACCTTGCGCCGACGGGCCTTGGCGGCCTGCTCGTCATGGAGGGAGCTTAGCTCTGCCTTTGCCGCTTGGCAGCGCTCCTCGGCGGCCTTGGCATCCTTCATCGCCGCGTCGCAGGTGGCCGCGGCCAAGCCGGCCGCCTTCTCACCTTCCTCCGAGGCCGTCACGGCTTGGTGCCAGGCCGTCCTGATGGATGCGTCGGCTCGAAGCCACCCCGAGACCAGCTCCAGGCACCCTGACGCCAGGTGCCGGTCGGCACCTTGAAGGTCGACGCGAAGTTGGTTCAGCACGGAAAGAGCCTCCTCCAGAGCACTGGGCGCGGCAGAAGAGCCATGGTTCAGCGGCATGATGGACGTGGGAGGAGACGACGCAGGCACCAGGACCGGCGAGGCGGCAGCGCTAAAAGAGGCTGGGGGCTCCGGAGGCTTCGAGGCCTCGGTAGGCGAGCTGGGGGCAAGCACCTCCTGAGCAGGCCCAACTGCAGGGGACGCCTCCTCCTGAGGCTGGGTCTTCAAGCCGCCAGGGGACGACCCAGCCGCAGGAGCGCGCAGGCTGGCCCCGTCCTTTTGCGCTGGAGGTGGTGCGGCTGCGGCAAGCACCTTGGTCATGGCAACAGCTACACCCTCCTCCTTCTTCTTCTTCGCTGCCGACGTTGGCCTAACCACAAAAGAGGCAGACGTTAAGATACCAAGACAAGAGCAGGAAGTAAAGTCAAGACAGCGCACTTACTGGTCCGCAGCAACATAGTCCCTCGCCCTCTTCAGGAGCGTGAGGCCCGCAGGCTTTGCGGGCATGGGTCCTGTCGTGCCCTCAGGGGCAGGCGGGCGCATGGCCGGCTTTGCAGCAGCAACGACTGGTGGCGAGGCAGAGGCGCCGCCTCGAGCGATCAGCGCCGACCTGCCCTTCTTCGTGACCCCCGGCTTCAGCTTCTTCGGAGGGGTGCCCTTGGACCGTGTGGTGATGCCTGCGAAGCGCGGCGCCTCCCTGACTAGGTACTCGCTGGCGTCGTCGTCGTCGGAGAGGCTACGGAGGAGATCGGTCTGGCGCGGAGGGGAGGTCTCCCCCGCGCTTTCCCACGTTGCCTCCGAATCCGTCCCCTCCACCTGGCCGGGCTCGCCGGAGGACACCGGAACAGGGGAGCTCAGAGGCTGGGAGGCCCCTGAGGTACGAGCCCGCGCTCGTTGAAGACAGGCATGGCATCAGCAATCTTCTCCCCGTCAGGGCGGTGGTACAGCGGAAGATGGGAGTCCGGGGGGCAGCCCTGATCCGCTCCAAGCAGGGCGCGGATGATTTTGTCCAGCTCCTCCTTGGACAAGTCATCCGGGCGCAGCCGGAGACCCTCTTCCGCGCCCTTGAGCTTCCACAGGGGGTGCGAGTGTGCCTAGAGCGGAGCCAGGTGCTGCATCAGGAATTCCTTGACGATCATGGCCCCGTCAGCTTCTCCGCCTTCGGGTCATTGGTCCTCAGGTCTTCCGCCATCCTCTCCAGCAACAGCTCCGCCCTGTAATCGATGAGCTTCTCGTGAGCCCATCCTTCCATGGGCGTCAGCTGCGAGGTCAGCAGTTCCAGCCGAGCATCAGCGCGCTTGGCATCCAGGAAGATCCACTTGTTCCAGAAGGTATCCACCTTTCTCCCCGTCCGAGAGATCGTGTTGCTGCCATTAGCAGCAATGAAGCTGGTGCACCCCGAGCACTGGCTGCCGTTGATCCGAAGGTAGAAGAAGTGGCAGAGGAGCGCAATAGAGGGCATCACCCCCAAGAACGCCTCGCTGTCAAAGGCGAAGATCAACAGGAGGAGGACAGAGTTGGGATGAAGATGGAGGGCATGGAGCCCGTAATGGCGGAGGACGGCGTAGAAGAATTGGGAGAAAGGGGGAACCAACCCGGCGAGGACGCTGTGCCAGAAGAAGGGGAAGACGGTGCTCCCCAAAGCTTCCGGCTTGGCGGAGCCGACCCAGAGCTTCATCTCACCCCCCTCGTTGTTACCCCCTGCCATCAGATGGAGCACGGAGCCGAGGTGCTTCTCCTCGGTGATGGTGGAAGCGCTCAAGGCCGGCTCATGCCAGGGGATAGAGCGCGCGGTCGCAGCTGAAGATCCTGCCTGCTCGGAAGCCATTGGTAGCGAGCTCGGGGGAGATTAGCGGATCTGAGAGTTCTCTGGGCAGAAGGAGAAGGGGATCTGGGGCAAGACAAAAGGATGGCAATAAAGGTTTCGCAGCGGGCGCCAGCCCTTTTGTCAGTCGAGAGCAGTTGCCGAGGCAGCTTGGGGAAGCAGAGGCGCCCATGTCCCATCAATCGCCACGCGGCAACCAAGGCCGTAGGCGGTTAGGGCCCGCGGCGCTCCGCACTTGCCCTTTGGCTTCGCCTCGAAGATAAGTTCAAGCGCGCCTTGGGCCCGGGGGCTACTGTCGGCGTCCTGGGACCGGGGGTGCCTAGACTTGCCTGCCTGCGGCCCGTGGCGTGGCTCCATCGATGACCTGGTATGGCCCAGCTTCAGCAACAACAACTCAAGACCCTCGCGAGGGGCCAAGCCTCACGAGGCGGACGACACCAAGACCTCCACGAGGGGCAGCCTCCCCAGGCTGGCTCCCGAGGAGCGGACATATCAATGCGAGCCGCACCTCGCGAGGTTCACCTGACGTGAGCCATGACGACCAGGACCAAGCGGGCGCCAGCGGGCGCAGTGTACCAGTTTCCCCTTTGGTGCAAAGGAGGCAAGCGCAGGTGCGGAGTCCCGAGGAATCAAGCAAAGGTTTCCATATCGGTGCAACAAGACCAGGACCGCCAGGATAGCAGGATGGAGGTCATTGCGGAGCCCACTGTAGCGTCACCACCAGAGGCCTTTGCAGGCGAAGACTACTTTTGTCAGGATAACTTGTACTAGCTGTCTCCCTTCGAATTTGGCCGTTGTGGGATCCCTTCCCGCCTATATTTGGGAAGAGGACCAAGGCCACTATAAATAGGACTTAGCCACCACCATAGACAGGGGCGAACCGAGAGACCCATCGACTGGAGCTGGATCAGATCCATTCCGCCCTCACCACCTCACCAGCTCATTGAGCTCAAGAACACCTCACCTCCTGAGGTCGTTCCACCTCTGTACTAGTTCATCCCCAGCCCTTCGAGGCAATCCACCACAAAGCTGGAGTAGGGTATTACACTGCAAGGTGGCCCGAACCAGGATAAACTGCTGTGTCTCTTGTCCCTTGGGTTCGTCGAGCTAGGCTGTGGAATCGTTGAGCAGGCAGACTGGGGAGGGAGAGTTCTTCGCACGCACCCCAGAGTTCGAACCTCTCAAGGGTCTGCGAAACCCCAAATCCGACAGGAGGTTTGTTCAAGTAAGAACAGCACCTAAGCACCGGTCCACCCACATATCAAATTATCAAAGTAGCGAACACAAATCAACTCAACATGGTGAAAGTGATATGATGAAATTCCCGTGTACCCTCAAGAAGGCTTTGCTTATCATAAGAGACCGTTTTGGCCTGTCCTTTGCCACAAAAGGATTGGGCTACCTTGCTGCACTTTATTTACCATTACTATTACTTGCTCGTTACAAATTATCTTGCTATCAAACTATTGGTTACCGACAATTTCAGTGCTTGCAGAGAATACCTTGCTGAAAACCGTTTGTCCTTTCCTTCTGCTCCTCGTTGGGTTCGACACTCTTACTTATCGAAAGGACTATGATTGATCCCCTATACTTGTGGGTCATCAAGGCTCTTTTCTAGCGCTATTGCCGGGAGTGAAGCGCTCTTGGTAAGTGGAAATTGTTAAGGAAAAATTATTACTACGTGTTGAAATTTATTGTCACTTGCTACTATGGAGAACAATCCTTTGAGGGGTTTGTTCGGGGTATCTTCACCTCGACCGGAACCACAATTAGTTGCCCCTCAACCTAATGCACCTACTGAAAATATTGGTTATGAAATTCCTTCGGGTATGATAGAACAACTGCTAGCTAATCCTTATGCAGGAGATGGAACTGAACATCCTGATATGCCCTTGATATATGTAGATGAAATTTGTGGATTATTTAAGCTTGCAGGTTTACCCGGAGATGAAGCAAATAAGAATGTTTTCCCTTTATCTTTGAAGGGAAAAGCATTGGCATGGTATAGGCTATGCGATGATATTGGATCTTGGAACTGGAACCGATTGAAATTGGAATTTCATGAAAAAAATTATCCTATGCATCTAGTTCATCGTGATCGGAATTACATATATAATTTTTGGCCTCGTGAAGGAGAAAGTATCGCTCTAGCTTGGGGGAGGCTTAAGTCAATGTTATATTCAAGCCCCAATCACGAGCTCTCAAGAGAAATTATTATTCAGAATTTTTATGCTCGGCTTTCTCGTGATGATCAATCCATGCTAGATACTTCTTGTACTGGTTCTTTTATGAAGAAGACTATTGAATTTAGGTGGGATCTTTTAGAATGAATTAAATGCAACTCTGAAGATTGGGAACTCGATGAAGGTAAAGAGTCAGGTATAAAGCTCAAGTTTGATTGTGTTAAATCTTTTATGAATACCGATGCTTTTCACAAGTTTAGCACTGAATATGGACTTGACTCTGAGATAGTAGCCTCTTTCTATGAATCATTTGCTACTCATGTTGATCTCCCCAAGGAGAAGTGGTTTAAATATCATCCACCTATTAAAGAAGAAATTAAAGAACCTGTTGTGGTTAAAGATGAGACTATTATTTACAATGTTGACCCAGTTGTTCCTACTGCTTATATTGAAAAACCACCTTTCCCTGTTAGGATAAAGGAACATGCTAAGGTCTCAACCATGGTCAATGAAAGTAATATTAAAGCACCTAAATCTGCTGAACAAATCAAAGTAGAACCTAGTGTTGCTATGGTTAAAGATCTCTTGGTAGAAAATATAGATGGGCATGTTATTTACTTCTGTGATGAAGCTGCTAGAATTGCTAAACCCGATGAAAGAGATAAACATAGACCTGTTATTGGCATGCCTGTTGTCTTAGTCAAAATAGGAGATAATTGTTATCATGGTTTATGTGATTTAGGTGCTAGCGTGAGTGCTATTCCTTTTACCTTATACCAAGAAATTATGAATGACATAGCACCCACTGAAATAGAAGACATAGATGTTACAATTAAACTTGCCAATAGAGACACCATCACACCACTAGGGATTGCTAGAGATGTTGAAGCCTTGTGTGGGAAAATAAAATACCCTACTGATTTTCTAGTTCTTGGTTCCCCACAAGATGACTTTTGTCCCATTATCTTTGGTAGACCTTTCTTGAACACTGTCAATGCTACTATAGATTGTCTTAAACAAACTGTCAGTGTTCGCTTTGGTGTTGAGTCTCATGAATTTAATTTTTCCAAGTTTAATAGGCAACCTCATGAGAAAGAATTACCTAATAAGGATGAAATAATTAGTCTTGCTTCTATTGTCGTGCCCCCTACTGATCCACTGGAACAATATTTGCTAGACCATGAAAATGATATGCATATGCATGAAAGAAATGAGATAGATAAAAAATTTCTTTGAACATCGACCTCTGCTAAAACATAATTTGCCTATTGAAACTCTAGGAGGACCTCCTCTGCCTAAAGGTGATCCTGTGTTTGAACTAAAACAATTACTAGACAGTTTGAAATATGCTTACCTTGATGAGAAAAAGATATATCCTGTTATTATTAGTGCTAACCTTTCATAGCATGAAGAAGAAAGATTACTGAAAATTCTGAAGAAGCACCGCTATTGGATATACTCTTGATGATCTTCAGGGCATTAGTCCCACTCTATGTCAGCACAAGATTAATATGGAACCTGATGCTAAACCCGTTGTTGATCACCAACGATGTATGAATCCTAAAATGAAAGAAGTGGTAAGAACTGAAATATTAAAGCTCCTAGAAGCAGGTATAATCTATCCCATTGCTGATACTAGATGGGTAAGTCCCGTTCATTGTGTCCCTAAGAAAGGAGGTATTACTGTTGTTCCTAATGATAAAAATGAACTTATTCCACAAAGAATTGTCACTGGCTATAGAATGGTTATTGATTTTAGAAAATTAAATAAAGCAACTAGAAAAGATCATTACCCTTTGCCTTGTATTGATCAAATGCTAGAAAGATTATCTAAGCACACACACTTTTGCTTCCTTGATGGATATTCTGGTTTTTCTCAAATACCTGTTTCACAACCTGATCAAGAGAAAATCACCTTTACTTGCCCTTTTGGAACTTATGGTTATAGACATATGCCCTTCGGTTTATGCAATGCACCTGCTACCTTTCAAAGATGTATGACTGCTATATTCTCTGATTTTTGTGAAAAGATTGTTGAGGTTTTCATGGATGACTTTTTTGTTTATGAAACTTCTTTTGATGATTGCTTAAGCAACCTTGATCGAGTTTTGCAGAGATGTAAGCAAACTAATCTTGTCTTGAATTGGGAGAAGTGCCACTTTATGGTTAATGAAGGCATTGTCTTGGGGCATAAAATTTCTGAACGAGGTATTGAGGTGGATAAAGCTAAAGTTGATGCAATTGAGAAAATGCCATGTCTGAAAGATATCAAAGCTATTCGTAGTTTCCTTGGTCATGCTGGTTTCTATAGGAGGTTTATTAAAGACTTCTCTAAAATATCTAGGCCTCTTACAAATCTTTTAGAAAAGGATGTTCCGTTTGTTTTTTATGATGATTGTGTAGAAGCCTTTGAAACACTTAAGAAAGCCTTAACTTCTACACCTATTGTTCAACCACCTGACTGGAACTTACCTTTCAAAATTATGTGTGATGCTAGTGATTATGATGTTGGTGCTGTTCTAGGACAAAGAGTTGATAAGAAACTAAATGTTATTTATTATGCTAGCAAAACTCTAGACAGTGCCCAAAGAAATTGTGCTACCACTGAAAAAGAATTTTTAGAAGTTGTGTTTGCTTGTGACAAATTCAGATCTTACATTGTTGATTCTAAAGTTACTGTTCACATTGATCATGCTGCTATAAAATATCTTATGGAAAAGAAAGATGCTAAACCTAGACTCATTAGGTGGGTTCTCCTGTTACAAGAATTTGATTAACATGTCACTGATAGAAAAGGAGCTGAGAATCCCATAGCTGATAAGTTGTCTAGGTTAGAAAATTTTCTTGATGACCCACAACCTATTAATGATAGCTTTCCTGATGAGCAATTAGCTACAATAAATGTTTCTCATAACACTTCTTGGTATGCTGATTATGCTAATTACATTGTTGCAAAATATATACCACCTAGTTTCACATACCAACAAAAGAAAAAATTCTTCTATGATTTAAGACATTACTTTTGGGATAACCCACACCTTTACAAAGAAGGAGTAGATGGTATTATTTGACGTTGTGTACCTGAGCATGAACAGGAACAAATCCTATGGAAATGTCACTCCGAAGCTTATGGAGGACATCATGCGGGAGATAGAACTGCACACAAGGTATTGCAATCTGGTTTTTATTGGCCTACTCTCTTCAAGGATTCCCGTAAGTTTGTTTTATCTTGTGATGAATGGCAAAGAATTGGTAATATTGGTAAGCGTCAGGAAATGCCTATGAATTATTCTCTTGCAGTTGAACCATTTGATGTTTGGGGTTTTGATTATATGGGACCTTTTCCTTCCTCTAATGGGTATACACATATTTTGGTTGCTGTTGATTACGTTACTAAGTGGGTAGAAGCTATTCCAACCAATAGTGCTGATCACAACACCTCTACTAAAATGCTTAAGGAAGTTATTTTCCCAAGGTTTGGAGTTCTAGATATTTAATGACTGATGGCGGTTCACACTTTATTCATGGTGCTTTTTGTAAAATGCTTGCTAAGTATGATGTTAACCATAGAATTGCATCACCCTATCATCCTCAGTCTAGTCGTCAAGTTGAACTTAGCAATAGAGAAATAAAATTAATTCTACAAAAACTGTCAATAGTTCCCGAAAGAATTGGTCGAAGAAATTAGACGATGCACTTTGGGCTTATAGAACAGCTTATAAAAATCCTATGGGTATGTCTCCTTATAAAATGGTTTATCAAAAGGCTTGTCATTTGCCTCTTGAGTTGTAACATAAAGCATATTGGGCAATTAAAGGACTCAACTATGACTTCACACTTGCCGGTGAAAAGAGGTTACTTGATATTAGCTCACTAGATGAATGGAGAACCCAAGCTTATGAAAATGCCAAGTTGTTTAAAGAAAATGTTAAAATATGGCATGATAAAAGAATCCAAAAGCGTGAGTTCAAAGTGGGTGAATATGTCCTTTTGTACAACTCTCATTTCAGATTCTTTGCAGGGAAGCTTCTCTCCAAATGGGAAGGACCTTACATTATCGAAGAAGTTTATCATTCAGGAGCTATCAAAATAAATAATGCCGAAGGTACTAACCCAAAGGTGGTAATGGGCAAAGAATTAAACACTATATCTCAGGTATGCCTATTAATGTTGAAAGCAATGTTATTCAAACTATGACACCTGAGGAACACATAAAGGAGACCTTCCGGAACACTCCAGAATAATTAAAAAAGAGGAGGTACGTGATACGGTAAGTAAACGGACTCCGAAAAACCCGCAAAAATATTTTTTGTCAGTTTTACAATATAACAAAAATTAGGAAAATAAGAAACAACCAGGAAGGCAACCCTGGTGGGCACAAGACACCAGGGCGCGCCTGACATGCCTGCCGCGCCCAGGTGGGTTGTGCCCACCTCGGGTACCTTCTGGACTCCGTTTTTCTCTCGTTTGCTTGTTTCCCAAGATAAAAAATCTTTATATACCCCCCGAACCTATTGACCACTGTATCCCAGAGAAATCTTCTGTTTTCTTTTCTCGCTGTTTTCTGCCAGATTTGTCAAGCTAGGCAGCATGTCTTCTTCTCCCTCCAATGACGTAGAAGAGGATGCTTGGCTGATGAAGATTGAATTGAAGAGGGAAGAACCCAAAGAAGCCTCAAAATGGGACAAGAACAAGGAAGCTACTGGAGATCAATCCCCAGTTGTGGAGCAGACCATGCCCCCGAAGGAAGAAGAAGAAGAAGATATCCTTCAACCATACTATGAATATCTCACTCCTACTGAGATTGAAGCCTTTAGGATCATTGAAACGGTTCATGTTCAAAACAAATATCTCACCCATGAAAATATTTTATTGCAAGAGCACATCATTGCCCTTTGAGGTGTCATTCGAAGATTGGAGTATCTTTTGAGCCTAAAGGACAAGACCGCTACTACCTCATCACCACCACCACCTTCTTCATCACCAAAAGAGACTTGAGTATCGGGTATGGGCACTCCCCTTGGCTTATGCCAAGCTTGGGGGAGGTGCCCCGGTATCATATCACAATCACTATCTTTTGCCTTTACTTATCTTAGTTTGATTCTTAGTTATCTTTTGATTTAGTTGAATAAAAGTTTTAGTTTGATCCTTTCTTTTTGAGTGTTTGCTTGGTGATCTATCAATCAATGTAATCATGTGTGAGCTATATAATAAAGAGTAGTTTGAGTTTTGCATTATTTACTTTTATGTCTTAATAAAAAGAAAGAAAAAGAAATGAAAAATATCACATGCTAATCTTATGGTAAGTAATGACATCACATAAGGAAAAGTATAAGTGGTAAAATTTGTTGGAGATCGACAAACATAGCATCGGTCAATGATGCAACTCATGAAAGAATTAATAAGGGAAGAGAAGATTCACATGCAAATACACAATCTTGGACATCTTTTATGATTGTGAGCCCCCATTAAATATTTTGTGTCAAAATAGTTGACGTTGGACAAGGAAGACAACGTATATGTTTGTTCATATTCACATAGAAGTTATATTGTCATAGATCCTTTAACATGTGGTGCTTGCTCAATATCTTTTCTAGCCAAAAATTCCGCACTAAGTAGAGATACTACTTGTGCATCCAAAACCCTTAACCCAAATCTTATTTCGAGAGTCCACCATACCTACCTATGGACTGAGTAAGATCCTTCGAGTAAGTTGTCATCGGTGCAATAAGGCAATAAAAATTGCTTCTAAATGTGTTGGATCATTTAGTGTAAGAGAAAATTGAGCGTTGTACGAACTTGTGATGGCAAAATAATAAAAGCGATAGACTGCATAATAAAGGTTGCTATCATAAGGGGCAATATAACATGACGTTCTTTTGCATTAAGGGATTTGGCATATAAACAAATAAGTGCAGGACAACCTCTGCTTCCCTCTGCGAAGGGCCTATCTTTTACCTTTATGTATTTACTTTTATGCAAGAGTCAAAGTATTCTCCTCTATTCCTTTTTATTTTCTCTTTTGCAAGCATCATGTGGTGAGGAAAGATCTAGGCACATATATCCAGTTGAATATGGGTAGGCATGAATTATTATTGTTGACATCACCCTTGAGGTGAATACGTTGGGAGGCGAAACTATAAGCCCCTATCTTTCTATGTGTCCGGTTGAAACTTTTTGTGCATGGGTATGCTGTGAGTGTTAGCAATCATAGAAGATTAAATGATGGTTGATTATATGGACTTGCCTAAAGGCTCCGATACGTGACACTTCCTGAAAATATGATGAATTGTAGTTGCAAAGTTGACTGGGAACATAGTTTGTTGGTTTTCAATAGAGTTTATGCTTTATACTTCGATGTTGTGATGAATTGTTACTTGTTCATGAGAAGTTTATGACAAAAGTTATGAGATAAGAATTCAATGATAAAGTTCTTTATTGTTATAATAATATGCATGATGCTTCTATGTCCGTATTTTGTTTTTATCAACACCTCTCTCTCTCTAAGCATGTGGACATGTTTTTCGATATCGGTTTTTCGCTTGAGGACAAGCGAGGTCTAAGCTTGGGGAGTCGATACGTCCATTTTGCATCATGTTTACCTAATGTTATTTATAATGTTTTTATGCATAATAATGCTTTTGGGAGTAATTCTAATGCCTTTTCTCTCATAATTTGCAAGGTTTACACAAAGAGGGAGAATACCGGCAGCTGGAATTCTGGACCAAGAAAAAGCACGTCAGAGCTACCTATTCTGCACAACTCCAAATAAGCTGAAACTTCACGGAGATTTTTTATGGATTATTTAAGAATTATTGGAGAAAATAACTACCAGAGGGGGCCCACCAGGTGGGCACAACCCACCTGGGCGCGCCAGGCCCCTAGGCGCGCCCTGGTGGGTTGTGCCCTCCTCGGCAGACCTCTGGTGCCCCTCTTCTGGTATATAAGTCATTTTTTCCTAGAAAAAATAAGGAGAGGACTTTCGGGATGAAGCGCCGCCGTCTCGAGGCGGAACTTGGGCAGGAGCACTTTTGCCCTCTAGCGAAGCGATTCCGCTGGGGGAACTTCCCTCTCGGAGGGGGTAATCATCATCATCGTCATCACCAACAACTCTCCCATCTTTGGGAGGGCAATCTCCATCAACATCTTCAATAGCACCATCTCCTCTCAAACCCTAGTTCATCTCTTGTGTTCTATCTTTGTACCAGAACCTTAGATTGGTGCTTGTGGGTGACTAGTAGTGTTGATTACATCTTGTAGTTAATTACTATATGGTTTATTTGGTGGAAGATTATATGTTCAGATCCGTTATGCTATTTAATACCCCTCTGATCTTGAGCATGATTATTATTTGTGAGTAGTTACTTTTGTTCTTGAGGTCACGGGAGAAGTCATGTTGCAAGTAATCATGTGAACTTGATATGTGTTCGATATTTTGATGAGATGTATGTTGTGATTCGCTTAGTGGTGTCATGTGAACATCGACTACATGGCACTTCACCATATTTTGGCCTAAGGGAATGCATTGTGGAGTAGTAATTAGATGATGGGTTGCTAGAGTGACAGAAGCTTAAACCCTAGTTTATGCGCTATTCCGTAAGGGACAGATTTGGATCCAGAAGTTTAATGCTATGGTTAGATTTTATCTTAATACTTTTCTCGTAGTTGCGAATGCTTGCGAGGCGGTTAATCATAAGTAGGAGGTTTGTTCAAGTAAGAACAGCACCTAAGCACCGGTCCACCCACATATCAAATTGTCAAAGTAGCAAACACGAATCAACTCAACATGATGAAGGTGATATGATGAAATTCCCGTGTACCCTCAAGAACGCTTTGCTTATCATAAGAGACCGTTTTGGCCTGTCCTTTGCCACAAAAGGATTGGGCTACCTTGCTGCACTTTATTTACCATTACTATTACTTGCTCGTTACAAATTATCCTGCTATCAAACTATTGGTTACCGACAATTTCAGTGCTTGCAGAGAATACCTTGCTTAAAACTGCTTGTCATTTCCTTCTGCTCCTCGTTGGGTTCGACACTCTTACTTATCAAAAGGACTACGATTGATCCCCTATACTTTTGGGTCATCATGGACTTGCCTAAAGGCTCCGATACGTGACCCTTCCTGAAAATATGATGAATTGTAGTTGCAAAGTTGACTGAGAACATAGTTTGTTGGTTTTCAATAAGGTTTATGCTTTATACTTCAGTGTTGTGATGAATTGTTACTTGTTCATGAGAAGTTATATGATGAAAGTTATTTGATAAAGCTTTATGTCAAATTTCCTTGCTGTTATAATAATATGCATGATGCTTCTATGTCCGTATTTTGTTTTTATCGACACCTCTCTCTCTAAGCATGTGGGCATGTTTTTCGATTTCGGTTTTTCGCTTGAGGACAAGCGAGGTCTAAGCTTGGGAGAGTTGATACGTCCATTTTGCATCATGTTTTCCTACTATTATTCATAATGTTTTTATGCATAGTAATGCTTTTGGGAGTAATTATAATGCCTTTTCTCTCATAATATGCAAGGTTTACACAAAGAGGGAGAATACCGGCAGCTGGAGTTCTGGACCTGAAAAAGCTAAGTTAGAGTTACCTATTCTGCACATCTCCAAATGAGCTGAAAAATTACGAAGAATTATTTTACAATATATGAAAAATACTGGAGCAAATAATTACCGGAGGAGGCCCACCAGGTGGGCACAACCCAGCTGGGTGCGCCAGGCCCCCCAAGCGCGCCCTGGTGGGTTGTGCCCTCCTCGGCCCACCTTCGGTGCCCATCTTCTGGTATATAGGTCATTTTGACCTAGAAAAAATCAGGGGGGACTTTCGGGACGAAGCGCCGCCGTCTCGAGGCGGAACTTGGGCAGGAGCACTTTTGCCCTCCGAAGGAGCGATTCCACCGGGGGAACTTCCATCCCGGATGGGGGAATCATTGCCATCGTCATCACCAACAACTCTCCCATCTTTGGGAGGGTCATCTCCATCAACATCTTCAACAGCACCATCTCCTCTCAAACCCTAGTTCATCTCTTGTGTTCAATCTTTGTACCGGAACCTTAGATTGGTACTTGTGGGTGACTAGTAGTATTGATTACATCTTGTAGTTGATTACTATATGGTTTATTTGGTGGAAGATTATATGTTTAGATCCATTATTCTATTTAATACCACTTTGATCTTGAGCATGATTATTATTTGTGAGTAGTTACTTTTGTTCTTGAGGTCACGGGAGAAGTCATGTTGCAAGTAATCATGTGAATTTGATATGTGTTCGATATTTTGATGATATGTATGTTGTTATTCCCTTAGTGGTGTCATGTGAACGTCGACTACATGGCACTTCACCATATTTGGGCCTAAGGGAATGCATTGTGGAGTATTTATTAGATGATGGGTTGCTAGACTGACAGAAGCTTAAACCTAGTTTATGCGCTACTTCGTAAGGGACTGATTTGGATCCAAAAGTTTAATGCTATGGTTAGATTTTATCTTAATACTTTTCTCGTAGTTGCGGATGCTTGTGAGGGGGTTAATCATAAGTAGGAGGTTTGTTCATGTAAGAACAGCATGTAAGCACCAGTCCACCCACATGTCAAATTATCAAAGTAGTGAACACGAATCAAACCAACATGATGAAAGTGACTAGATGAAATTCCCGTGTAAGAACGCTTTGCATATTATAAGAGACCGTTTTGGACTGTCCTTTGTCACAAAAGGATTGGGCTACCTTGCTGCATATTATTTACCGTTACCATTACTTGCTCTTTACAAATTACCTTGCTATCAAACTACTTGTTACCGACTATTTCAGTGCTTGCAGAAAATACCTTGGTGAAAACCACTTGTCATTTTCTTCTGCTCCTCGTTGGGTTCGACACTCTTACTTATTGAAACGACTATGATTGAACCCCTATAGTTGTGGGTCATCAGGTATTAAGCTTGAGTTTGATTGTGTTAAATCTTTTATGAATACTGATGCTTTTCACAAGTTTAGCACTAAATATGGACTTGACTCTAAGATAGTAGCCTCTTCTTGTGAATCTTTTACTACTCATGTTGATCTCCCTGAGGAGAAGTGGTTTAAATATCATCCCCTATTAAAGAAGAAATTGAAGAACTGGTCATAGTTAAAGATGAAACTATCATTTACAATGTTGATCCAGTTGTGCCTATTGTTTATCTTGAAAGATGACCTTTCCCTGTTAGGATAAAGGAACATGCTAAGGTTTCAACTGTGGTTCACAAAAGTAATATTAAAGCACCTAAACCTTCTGAGCAAATTAAAGTAGAACCTAGTGTTGCTATGGTTAAAGATCTCTTGGTGGAAAATATTGATGGGCATGTTATTTACTTCTATGATGAAGATGCTAGAATTGCTAAACCTGATGAAAAAGATAAACATAGACCTGTTGTTGGCATACATGTTGTCTCAGTTAAAATAGGAGATCATTTTTATCATGGTTTATGTGACTTAGGTGCTAGTGTGAGTGCTATTCCTTTTACCTTATACCAAGAAATTGTGGATGACATAGCACCCGCTGAAATAGAAGACATAGATGTTACTGTTAAGCTTGCTAATAGAGACACCATCACACCACTTGGGATTGTTAGAGATGTTGAAGTCTTGTGTGGGAAAATAAATACCCTACTGATTTTCTAGTTCTTGGTTCCCCACAAGATGACTTTTGTCCCATAATCTTTGGTAGACCTTTCTTGAACACCCTTAATGCTAAAATAGATTGTGAGAAGCAAACTGTCGGTATTAGCTTTGGTGATGAGTCTCATGAGTTTAATTTCTCCAAGTTTAGTAGACAACCTCATAAGAAATAATTACCTAGTAAGGATGAAATAATTGGTCTTGCTTTTATTGTTGTGCCTCCTACTAATTCACTAGAACAATATTTGCTAGACCATGAAAATGATATGCATATGCATGAAAGAAATGAAATAGATAAAAATTTCTTTGAACAACGACCTCTGCTCAAACACAATTTGCCTATTGAAGCTCTAGGAGGTCCTCCTACACCTAAAGGTGATCCTGTGTTTGAATTAAAACAATTGCCTGACACTTTGAAATATGCTTATCTCGATGAGAAAAAGATACATCCTATTATTATTAGTGCTAACCTTTCAGAACATGAAGAAGAAAGATTATAGAAAATTCTAAAGAAGCATCGTGCTGCTATTGGATATACTCTTGATGATCTTAAGGGCATTAGTCCCACTCTCTGTTAGCAAAAGATTAATATGGAGCCTGATGCTAAACCCGTTGTTGATCATCAACAATGTTTGAATCGTAAGATGAAAGAAGTGGTAAGAACTGAAATATTAAAACTTCTGGAAGCAGGTATAATCTATCCCATAGCTGATAGTAGATGGGTAAGTCATGTTCATTGTGTCCCTAAGAAGGGAGGTATTACTGTTGTTCCTAATGATAAAAATGAACTTATTCCACAAAGAATTGCTATTGGTTATAGAATGGTAATTAATTTTAGAAAATTAAATAAATCAACTAGAAAAGATCATTACCCTCTGTCTTTTATCGATCAAATGTTGGAAAGATTATCTAAGCACACACACTTTTTGCTTCCTTGATGGATATTGTGGTTTTTCTCAAATACCTGTTTCACAACTTGATCAAGAGAAAACCACCTTCGCTTGCCCTTTTGGAACTTATGCTTATAGACGTATGCCTTTTGGTTTATGTAATGCACCTAATACCTTTCAAAGATGTATGACTGCTATATTCTCTGATTTTTGTGAAAAGATTGTTGAGGTTTTCATGGATGATTTTTCTGTTTATGGAACTTCTTTTGATGATTGCTTAAGCAACCTTGATCGAGTTTTGCAGAGATGTGAGCAAACTAATCTTGTTTTGAATTGGGAGAAGTGCCACTTTATGGTTAATGAAGGTATTGTCTTGGGACATAAGATTTCTGAATGAGGTATTGAGGTGGATAAAGCTAAAGTTGATGCAATTGAGAAAATGCCATGTCCTAAAGATATTAAAGGTATTCGTAGTTTCCTTGGTCATGCTGGTTTCTATAGAAGATTTATTAAAGACTTCTCTAAAATTTCTAGGCCTCTTACAAATCTTTACAATAGGATGTTCCATTTGTGTTTGATGATGATTGTGTAGAAGCCTTTGAAACACTTAAGAAAGCCTTAACTTCCGCACCTATAGTTCTACCACGTGATTGGAATTTGCCTTTTGAAATTATGTATGATGCTAGTGATTATGATGTTGGTGTTATTCTAGGACAAAGAGTTGATAAGAAATTAAATATTATTCATTATGCTAGCAAAAATCTAGACAGTGCCCAAAGAAATTATGCTACTACTGAAAAAGAATTCTTAGCAGTTGTGTTCGCTTGTGACAAATTCAGATCTTATATTGTTGATTCCAACGTAATTGTTCACACTAATCATGCTGCTATAAAATATCTTATGGAAAAGAAATATGCTAAACCTAGACTCATTAGGTGGGTTCTTTTGCTACAAGAATTTGATTTACATATTACTGATAGAAAAGGAGCTGAGAACCCCGTAGCTGATAACTTGTCTAGGTTAGAGAATATTCTTGATGACCCACTACCTATTGATGATAGCTTTCCTGATGAGCAATTAGATGCAATAAATGTTTCTCATAATACTCCTTGGTATGCTGACTATGCTAATTACATTGTTGCTAAATATATACACCTAGTTTCACATACCAACAAAAGAAAAAATTCTTCTATGATTTAAGACATTACTTTTGGGATGACCCACATCTTTATAAAAAAGGAGTAGATGGTATTATTAGACATTGTGTACCTGAGCATGAACAGGAACAAATCCTAAGGAAATGTCACTCCAAAGCTTATGGAGGGCATCATCCGAGAGATAGAACTGCTCACAAGGTATTGCAATCTGGTTTTTATTGGCCTACTCTCTTCAAGGATGCCCATAAGTTTGTTTTATCTTGTGATGAATGCCAAAGAATTGGTAATATCGGTAAGCGTCAGGAAATGCCTATGAATTATTCACTTCCTGTTGAACCATTTGATGTTTGGGGTTTTGATTATATGGGACCTTTTCCTTCCTCTAATGGGTATACACATATTTTGGTTGCTATTGATTATGTTACTAAGTGGGTAGAAGCTATTCCAGCTAGTAGTGTTGATCATAACACTTCCATTAAAATGCTTAAAGAAGTTATTTTCCCATGGTTTGGAGTCCCTAGATATTTAATGACTGATGGTGGTTCACAGTTTATGTCATGGGAGAACACGATCACTTATGGGGCCATCGACCCCTTGTGTTTCGGCAAGGGGGAGTGTCGGTGTACAAAAGTAGGGGCTCTCCTTTTGTCCCCTTTACTTGTGCACGGGCAGTCAGAGCCACGCGCCGTGGCCACACTTAACAGGGCAGAGGAGGGAAGCTGGAGGGAAGCCGAGGCATAGGACAACCAAAGCAACGCCAAGACCAGAAACACAAAGAGCAAGAGTGCGAGGTGGGCAACCCTCCCGGCAAGATCCTTGCCGGGGCAGCCCCCGCAGCCCCGGCAAGAGCCTTGCCGGGGCACTTGCCTGACGCCAATGGAGCGCGCCTTCCTTGAGCCCAAAGGTTCCAATGCCATCAACCACATTGGGACCAAGGCTCGGGAGGCACCTCCACGGCGGCATGCAGATCTTTGTGAAGATCACAGATACACAAGACCAGACGAGGACCAGAAGACAACGATCCTCGGCGGCATCCTAGCCGAGGAAATCCACAAGACCCCCGGCAAGACCCTTGCCGGGGGCATCGGCAGGGCCACAGCTAGGCCCACGCCTGCCAAGACTCCACCGCCGTCCCCATGCAGCTGCTAGCTCGACCAGTTGAGCAGGCGGGGGGGGGGACAACCAAAGCAACGCCAAGACCAGAAACACAAAGAGCAAGAGTGCGAGGTGGGCAACCCCCCGGCAAGATCCTTGCCGAGGCGGCCCCCGCAGCCCCGGCAAGAGCCTTGCCGAGGCACTTGCCTGACGCCAGTGGGGCGCGCCTTCCTTGAGCCCAAAGGTTCCAATGCCATCAACCACATTGGGACCAAGGCTCGGGAGGCACCTCCATGGCGGAATGCAGATATTTGTGAAGATCATAGATACACAAGACCAGACGAGGACCAGAAGACAACGATCCTCGGCGGGATCCTAACCGAGGAAATCCACAAGACCCCCGGCAAGCACCTTGCCGGGGACGACCGCGATGTCACGGCAAGACCCTTGCTGAGCCCCCGGCAAGACCCCTTGCCGGGGACATCAGCAGGGCCACAGCCAGGCCCACGCCTGCCAAGACTCCACCGCCATCCTCCCCCATGGGGGGGGGGGGGGGGGGGGGGGGGGGGGGGGGGGGGGGGGGGGGGGGGGGGGGGGGGGGGGGGGGGGGGGGGGGGGGGGGGGGGGGGGGGGGGGGGGGGGGGGGGGGGGGGGGGGGGGGGGGGGGGGGGGGGGGGGGGGGGGGGGGGGGGGGGGGGGGGGGGGGGGGGGGGGGGGGGGGGGGGGGGGGGGGGGGGGGGGGGGGGGGGGGGGGGGGGGGGGGGGGGGGGGGGGGGGGGGGGGGGGGGGGGGGGGGGGGGGGGGGGGGGGGGGGGGGGGGGGGGGGGGGGGGGGGGGGGGGGGGGGGGGGGGGGGGGGGGGGGGGGGGGGGGGGGGGGGGGGGGGGGGGGGGGGGGGGGGGGGGGGGGGGGGGGGGGGGGGGGGGGGGGGGGGGGGGGGGGGGGGGGGGGGGGGGGGGGGGGGGGGGGGGGGGGGGGGGGGGGGGGGGGGGGGGGGGGGGGGGGGGGGGGGGGGGGGGGGGGGGGGGGGGGGGGGGGGGGGGGGGGGGGGGGGGGGGGGGGGGGGGGGGGGGGGGGGGGGGGGGGGGGGGGGGGGGGGGGGGGGGGGGGGGGGGGGGGGGGGGGGGGGGGGGGGGGGGGGGGGGGGGGGGGGGGGGGGGGGGGGGGGGGGGGGGGGGGGGGGGGGGGGGGGGGGGGGGGGGGGGGGGGGGGGGGGGGGGGGGGGGGGGGGGGGGGGGGGGGGGGGGGGGGGGGGGGGGGGGGGGGGGGGGGGGGGGGGGGGGGGGGGGGGGGGGGGGGGGGGGGGGGGGGGGGGGGGGGGGGGGGGGGGGGGGGGGGGGGGGGGGGGGGGGGGGGGGGGGGGGGGGGGGGGGGGGGGGGGGGGGGGGGGGGGGGGGGGGGGGGGGGGGGGGGGGGGGGGGGGGGGGGGGGGGGGGGGGGGGGGGGGGGGGGGGGGGGGGGGGGGGGGGGGGGGGGGGGGGGGGGGGGGGGGGGGGGGGGGGGGGGGGGGGGGGGGGGGGGGGGGGGGGGGGGGGGGGGGGGGGGGGGGGGGGGGGGGGGGGGGGGGGGGGGGGGGGGGGGGGGGGGGGGGGGGGGGGGGGGGGGGGGGGGGGGGGGGGGGGGGGGGGGGGGGGGGGGGGGGGGGGGGGGGGGGGGGGGGGGGGGGGGGGGGGGGGGGGGGGGGGGGGGGGGGGGGGGGGGGGGGGGGGGGGGGGGGGGGGGGGGGGGGGGGGGGGGGGGGGGGGGGGGGGGGGGGGGGGGGGGGGGGGGGGGGGGGGGGGGGGGGGGGGGGGGGGGGGGGGGGGGGGGGGGGGGGGGGGGGGGGGGGGGGGGGGGGGGGGGGGGGGGGGGGGGGGGGGGGGGGGGGGGGGGGGGGGGGGGGGGGGGGGGGGGGGGGGGGGGGGGGGGGGGGGGGGGGGGGGGGGGGGGGGGGGGGGGGGGGGGGGGGGGGGGGGGGGGGGGGGGGGGGGGGGGGGGGGGGGGGGGGGGGGGGGGGGGGGGGGGGGGGGGGGGGGGGGGGGGGGGGGGGGGGGGGGGGGGGGGGGGGGGGGGGGGGGGGGGGGGGGGGGGGGGGGGGGGGGGGGGGGGGGGGGGGGGGGGGGGGGGGGGGGGGGGGGGGGGGGGGGGGGGGGGGGGGGGGGGGGGGGGGGGGGGGGGGGGGGGGGGGGGGGGGGGGGGGGGGGGGGGGGGGGGGGGGGGGGGGGGGGGGGGGGGGGGGGGGGGGGGGGGGGGGGGGGGGGGGGGGGGGGGGGGGGGGGGGGGGGGGGGGGGGGGGGGGGGGGGGGGAAGGCGCAGAGGGTAAAAGAGCGGCGCGCTTGCGGTAATTCCTTTTTATGGGGAAGACGCGGGCCGTCCCTTTCCCATTTACTGCGATATGACGCATGCGTGCGAGAAACCGCCCCGTGCATGACCCCCACGTCACGCACGACCCTCCACGTCGCGCGTTCAACGCGGGTCGTGGGGAAGTGCAACAGACTAAATAGTTGCTACGGTAAAAATCCGCCCCGCCTGCCCGCACACCGTTCTGGGCCTAGCCCAACAACGCGTCGCGCTTATGTGTGGACCAGGCCCGGGGGCTCCTGTCGATGTACAAAAGTAGGGGCTCTCCTTTTGTCCCCTTTACTTGTGCACGGGCAGTCAGAGCCACGCGCCACGGCCACACTTAACAAGGCAGAGGAGGGAAGCCGGAGGGAAGCCGAAGCACAGGACAACCAAAGCAACGCCAAGACCAGAAACACAAAGAGCAAGAGTGCGAGGTGGGCAACCCCCCCGGCAAGATCCTTGCCGGGGCGGCCCCCGCAGCCCCGGCAAGAGCCTTGCCGGGGCACTTGCCTAACGCCAGTGGAGCGCGCCTTCCTTGAGCCCAAAGGTTCCAATGCCATCAACCACATTGGGACCAAGGCTCGGGAGGCACCTCCACGGTGGCATGCAGATCTTTGTGAAGATCATAGATACACAAGACCAGACGAGGACCAGAAGACAACGATCCTCGGCGGGATCCTAGCCGAGGAAATCCACAAGACCCCCGGCAAGACCCTTGCCGGGGATGACCGCTGCGCCACGGCAAGACCCTTGCCGGGGCCCCGGCAAGACCCTTGCCGGGCCCCTGGCAAGACCCTTGCCGTGGGGATCGGCAGGGCCACAGCCAGGCCCATGCCTGCCAAGACTCCACCGCCGTCCCCATGCAGCTGCTAGCTCGACCAGCTGAGCAGGCACCTGCGTGGCGACGAGCGGCTTCTACACTGACTCAGCAAGCACCTGCGTGGTGGCATGCAGACCTTCGTGAAGGCCCTGCCACCGCGCCAGCTCAGCTGCCTATCTACATGGCGCCGCACGCCTCGTTGGCCTGGACACGCGTCGGAGCCAGGCGAGGTGGCGACAGCTGGGATGAGCTTCCCCGTCGTCCCCGATAAAGCAAGAGGGGCACGTCGGCAGCGCATTTAATGCGTTTTGTCCCACAGCGCCCAAGGATAGACTCATCTACTGTACACCTTTCCACCTCCTGTGTGCCACTGTGGCGACCCCTTTTCCCTATAAAAGGAGGCCCGAGGCATCCAGGAGAAGGATTCGGATCTTCTGAACAAGTTACCCCCCTCGTAGCTAGTTCAAGAACACTCAAATATACATCAAAGCAGGAGTAGGGTATTATGCATCTTTGCGGCCCGAACCTGGATAAACCCCCCGCGTTCATCTTCTCGACCCGCTCTTTCCACAGCCCCGCGCCCGCCAACCGTAGCAGAAGGGATCCGCGCCCCGTGATCCCATAGGTGTCATTTCCACCGACAACTGAGGATGCTGTTGCTACTTCCACTCATACGAAGCCAATGACATGGTCATGACTGAAGTCAATGCGCAGCCTGAAGCCACTCTTCAGTCTGAAGCCCTTGATGCCATAGAAGACATTCAACCATCCACCTCGGATGTGGCTGCTGCTCCACCTGTACCTCACACTATGGAACATGCCTTCTATCGTGGTGAGCTCATCAGTGTCAGATGGCCCATAATGACACCTCCGGCAGCTCCTGGTCCCCAATATGATTACCATGTTGAGCAAAGGCCTTAGACGCAGAAGCCAAAGCCTAGATTGCCAAGGCTTCCTAGTGCTGCAACTAGTCAAGGATCATTCAGTGTCTTAAGCTTTAGAGAGCACAACACATTTTTTGACAAGGCCAAGAATCCCTACAAGAAGCCCAAGATATCTTCTGATAGGTTCTGGAGCCATCAGCAACAAAGCTATTACTCATGCATCTTGTACAACTAGGACATGATCTTCCCTCATAAGCGCATGTGTTATGATGCCATTGCTGGTCTCCCTTGCCTTGAAGAAGCACTTGATTGCTTTCATGAAGTTGGGCTGCTCCCCTTTGTCGTCGACAAGGAGCACTGGAATGAGGAGCTCTTGCTTCAATTTTAGGCCACCCTTCATATCTCAGGCTACAACAAGGATCCGAAGACATGGGTCCTTGAGTGGATGTCAGGTGATGTACACGCCATGAAGCCAAAACTCAGGATATCATCGAGCTCACTTCCCTGCCCACTCCTGGTGATCTCTCTGAGCCAGGCTATCAGCGAGATGAACAAGAACTTCAAAGCATCTTCCAGAAGCCAGAGCCCAACATGAGTCAAATGCTGAGCATGATGAAGCCATTGCTAGTAGATGCTGAGTATCCTAAGGAATTCTTTGTCAATGACCTCGAGTACTTGCCCCACACCATATACCATATTTTGAGGCATATTCTTTGGCCAATCAAAGGGCACTCTCCAAACACCAAGCTTGAAGGCACTATGAAGACATTGGTCTTCTATATCATCAATGGCATTCGCTTCAACACTCAAGATTTCTTCATCCGTCAGTTGGCAGCTTCAGACATTGATTTGTTTGGCCTCAAGTTCTATGCACCATGGCTTATGCGGCTGATCAAGCTTCACTCCACCATCAATTATCAAGCTTCAATGCACAATCATGTTGTCTTTCTACCTGAAGTGGACATGTCTCATGAAGCTATATATCCCGAACCTGCCAAGGAACCTGTTCGTGAAGACAATGCTGCCTTCCAAAGCTTCTCTCAACCACTTGAAGCCATCCATGTGCCAAATCCACCTACTGCTACTGGTCCTCTTGCCGGTCAGCTCCGGCTGCTGCATCGTGCTTGCACTGATGCCACAGCCAGCACAATAGCTCAAAGGCGTCAGAAGCATGCTCGTGTGCTGAATGACCGAGAGCTTCTTGTTTCCCTTCATCAGAAACATGATAGGCATCATGACTGGATGAAGCGTCAGATGCAAAGTCTTCTTGTGGATGTCAATCGCATATGCAACCTCTCCACCAAGAATTCTTTTGTTGCTCATGAAGCCTATCGGCGTGCCTGGAAGAGCCTTACTCTGCTATGCTCTGAAGATGAACTAACAGCAGATGGCTTCACTGAACGTTTCAAGTTTGACTCCAGGCCTCCACAATTAGCAAGTTGGCATCCAACACCTTCCATTTAAGATTCTGACTACTCATCTTCAGCTCCAACTATTGTTGCTCGAGTCATTGATGAGGAGGACGACGCCACTTCCCCAGCTATGGCTTCACTGCATCAAGATTTTGCATCAGGTCCCTCTGCACCGCCCAACTCCACCATCGACCCGGCTACCCCAACATCTTCACCAACACCTCATGGGAACGCCTAGACACTCTATGTCTTCACTCCTTTTTGGTCATTCCTGACAAAAGGGGGAGAAGCATTTGAGTTGATAGTCTTCAAGCGGGTCTATATGGGTCGGGTGCTTCTTTTTGTTAAGTATTGCAACTCTTGTTCTTGAACTATTGGTCTTGAGTTGTAACGCTTAAACCTTGATGGTCGTCTGCCACTTTTGCTGCTACCTCTTGTTGCGATGATAAATTCCACATGAAGTCATTCTGCCGATGTCCATTTTTCATTGTGCATGTCATTATCTTCAATACATTTTTGTATGCACTATGAATTGTCTTCATGAATTGAAGGAGATCTCCACAAAGCAGAACCTGCCATGTGCATTTTCATTCAAAGGCAAATTACTGATATGCACATCTTCAGGGGGAGCCCTTTCAACTTCATGAAGCCATTTACCGCGTTCTTTAACTTACACATATTTTTATCCCCGTTGAAAACTTCAACCAGTTTGTCATTAATCACCAAAAAGGGGAGATTGTAAGTGCATCTAGTGCCACATTGAGGGACTAATGTGTTTGTGAGAATTGTAGGGTAACACAGGTAGAAGTCCCTCATTGATTCGGTTTACCTACCAGAGATGACCCCTAAAAATGTATGAAGACATTGAAGACAATGGTGGTTCATGAAGACATTCACGTCGAAGATAATGACGTGTGAAGACATTCACTTGAAGACTATGGAGTGCGAAGACATAGTTTCTATTGTAGTTTCATTTTCTTCTTCTTTGAGTCATAGGAACCACCGAACTGTTAAGTGGGGTCCAGGTGAACAAAGTCAGAAAAACTGATGTGATGCTCAACCCAAATCCTATGTCTTTGAGTGAAGACAATGAGAGAAAATCTTATCCAGAGTTGGATGAGTCGGCTTGGCTTGTAGCCCAAGTCAAGCTGCCGCGTGAGTCTGGAATTCGACTGTTGGACATGTGTCAGTTCCTTAGTGACCCAGGGTCATTTCGGACATATCATGTCGGGTTGCCTCCTGGCTATAAATAGCCCACCCCCTACACCATAAATTGGTGGCTGCTCAAAGTTAGTACATGGCTTTTGTCGTTTGAGAGCAACCCACCTCCAAAGCCTTTGAGAGAGAAATCCTTGCGAGGACAAAAACCAAAACACCCAAAGCCCAAAGAGTGTTGGCATCACTGAAGTCTTTCTGTCCGCGTGATCTGAAGACTTATTACACTTGAGGACTGTGTATGCTCTAGCCGGTTAGGCGTCACATTCTGAGGATCCAAGAGTCATTGTGGATCACCGGTGAATGAAGTCTGTGAAGGTTTGGAAGTCTACCTTGAAGACTTACCAGAGTGGTTGGGCGAGGACTAAGTGTACTTAGCTCAAGGGGAATAAGGTGAAGACGTGGTCTTCTGAGTTCAATCTTAGCCTCCCTAACCAGACATACAGTTGTCACAGCAACTGGAACTGGTCTACCAAATCCTTGTCTTCACCAAGCAACTGGTTTTATCCCCTACCTCCTTTACATTTTAGTTTGTCTTCATGAAGTCATTGCTTGCTTGCCTAATCTGTTTGACTTCATTGTGTGAAGAACTTCATGAGTTTGGCTTCATAATGTCTTCCCATTTTGATCTGTTCTACCTAGCTGCTATTAGTCTTCGTGCTTTCATTGTACTGTTTACTTGACTATGGCCTGTCTAGCGTAGCTTATCTTCTGCTGCATATCGTATAGGTGATGTTTGGTTGTTTGTCTTCGATGACATTGCCTATCTTGAAGACTTTCATAAAAATCACCTATTCCCCCCTAGTCGATAACTAGCACTTTCAGGAAGCCAGAGGAGCCACGAGGAGGCCACAAGCCTCCTGGCCGCGCCCAGGAGGCGCGCCCTCAGGACTTGTGGGCCCCTCGGGACTCCCCTAACCCTAATCCCAGCACTATAAATTCTCAAATATTCCCCCTATACCAGAGGGCACACCAAAAATACTTTTCCGTCGCCGCAAGCTTCTGTTCTCGTGAGATCCCATCTTGGGGCCTTTTCCGGCACTCCACCGGAGGGGGATTCGATCACGGAGGGCCTCTACACCAACCTTGCTGCCCTTCCAATGATGTGTGAGTAGTTTACCACAGACCTGCGGGTCCATAGCTAGTAGCTAGATGGCTTCTTCTCTCTCTTTGATCTTCAATACAATGTTCTCCTCGATGTTCTTGGAGATCTATTCGATGTAATCTTCTTTTGCGGTGCGTTTGTTGAGATCCGATGAATTGTGGATTTATGATCAGATTATTTATGAATATTATTTGAGTCTTCTCTGAACTCTTTTATGCATGATTAAGATAGCTTTGTATTTCTCTCCGATCTATCGATCTGGTTTGGCCAACTAGGTTGGTTTTTCTTGCAATGGGAGAGATGCTTTGTGATGGGTTCAATCTTGCGGTGTCCTCACCCGATGACAGAAGGGGTACCGAGGCACGTATTGTATTGTTGCCATTAAGGATAAAAATATGGCATTTATATCATATTGCTTGAGTTTATCCCTCTACATCATGTCATCTTGCTTAAGGCGTTACTCTGTTCTTACGAACTTAATACTCTAGATGCAGGCAGGAGTCGGTCGATGTGTGGAGTAATAGTAGTAGATGCAGAATCATTTCGGTCTACTTATCACGGACGTTATGCCTATATTCATGATCATTGCCTTAGACGTCGTCATAATTATGTGCTTTTATATCAATTGCTCAACAATAATTTGTTTACCCACCGTATGCTTTCTTCGAGAGAGAAGCCTCTAGTGAAACCTATGGCCCCCGGGTCTATTTTCCATCATATATTTTCAGATCTATAAAACCAAAAACCCAAAAATACCTTGCTGCAATTTATTATTATTTAATTTATTTTGCCTTTAATTTATCTTTTACATCTATCTCTATGAGATCTCACTCTTGCAAGTGACCGTGAAGGGATTGACAACCCTTTTTTCGCGTTGTGTGCAATATTTGTTAGTTTATGCAGGTGCATATATTGGAGACTTGCTTGTGCCTCCTACTGGATTGATACCTTGGTTCTTAACTGAGGGAAATACTTATCTCTACTTTGCTGCATCACCCTTTCCTCTTCAAGGGAACAATCAACGCAAGCTCAAGAAGTAGCAGTGGTCAGCACCATCAACAGTGGATTCAGCCCTAACTACCTTACCGTCCTCATGGAGATCAATCAACATATAAAATACTTTAATGAAGTTTGATTTTCACATGAAGATCGGACGTCAAATACGCATGCTCATGATCTAGCTCACAACTATCTTTATGTTATTAATGGGCACCATTTGTGGCTCTTGAACTCCCCATACATTGCTATTGTACCCCATTCCATTGAGTAATAAAGGTAGCTAGATTTCCCCTCAAGAAAAAACTAGTTGACCCTACTAAAAAAGAAATACTTGAACAGGTTGATTCTAAAAATAAGATTGATCCTATAAAAAAATTATACCAACTTGGGGCAGTAACTTATCGAAGATGTCTCGACTCAAAAAATAAAAGGAAAAAAACTTACCGTTGTTATCAGGGTCTTCCACAATCATATATGTCAGTTCCCCTCATATCATGTGGCCTCCCATTATATCTTCAACAATCAGAGTCTTCCTTTCATGCGGCCTTCATCCACATCCCATTGTGGTTTTCACTGGCGACATCAAAGAGCTGGTGATGTTTTAGTTTCTCCCATTTCGTCCCATCACGGTCATGGTCTTTCATTTTAGTGGTCCAGTGATGAATCAATAGTTTGACGGCTTGTCTTTTGAGGATGAATCAATAGCTTGATGGCTTGTCTTTTGAGGAGTGTTCCCGGTCACGGTTCAATCAATGGTATAAGATTACCGCTTGTGTTGGGCTCATGCTGGAGTAAATAGAAAAAAACTACCATGTTACAGGCTAGGCTACAAAAAACTACCTATTTTCTTAATTTCCCAAAAAAACTACCACAAAATTGGTTGGCTGTTCCAAAAATCCAAGTGACCGGACAGTTACATTTTAATCGCGGTTATGACATGTAGGGCCCGCCCATCAGGTCCATGTCGGCTCTGGCTGATGGCGCGCATGCTCACAACCGTTAGGGAGCGTGTGTTCCGACCGGGTCAAGACACTCTGTTATGGCATATTTCTCCCTTAGTGGTTTTGGTGATTGATGGCAATGCTTTTGCGGACTAATCATGTGCATTGAGCATTTCAGGGAATCTATCATATGCCACAGGATGATTCTTGCCCCTCGGAGCCATTGCGAAGACGAAGTTTTTCTTGCATTTCATTTTTGGTGAATTTGAGTCGTAGGATCACCGTACTATTAAGAGGGGGTCCGCTTCAGAAAGGTTAGGTTGGAATGAACATGTACACAGTCTCTTTGCACCCCCTTTCTTTCCCAGCTTCGGAGCTTGTCCTCCCTTGTGCTTGGGCCTTCCTGAGGCACAAAAGTGGTAGTACTGCTCAGCAGCACGGTAGTACCGCTCCAGCGGTACTGCCGCTGTTTAGTACTACTGTGACTTCTGCTTGTTTTCAATGTCCTATAAACGGGCAGTAGTTCAGCGCAGTAATACCGCTCCAGTGGTACTGCAGCCCTAACTACCACCCCACTATCTTAGATCCATGCTACTTCTTGAGCTTGCGTTGTTTTTTCCCTTGAAGAGGAAAGGGTGATGCAGCAAAGTAGAGATAAGTATTTCCCTCAGTTTGAAAACCAAGGTATCAATCTAGTAGGAGGTACAAGCAAGTCTCCAATCTATGCACCTGCACAAACAATCAAACACTTGCACCCAATGCGATAAAGGGGTTGTCAATCCCTTCACGGTCACTTGCAAGGATGAGATCTGATAGAGATAGATATAAAAGATTACTAAAACATAAAACAAAGTAAAAACAAATAAATTGCAACAAAGTATTTTTGGGTTTTTTGGTTTATAGATCTGAAAATATATGATGGAAAATAGACCCGGGGGCCATAGGTTTCACTAGAGGCTTCTCTCTTGAAATAAAATAATACGGTGGGTGAACAAATTACTGTCGAGCAATTGATAGAAAAGCGCAAAGTTATGACGATATCCAAGGCAATGATTATGAATATAGGCATCACGTCCGTGCCAAGTAGATCGACTTCTGCCTGCATCTACTACTATTACTCCAACATCGACCGCTATCCAGCATGCATCTAGAGTATTAAGTTCAAAAGAACGGAGTAACGCCTTAAGTAAGATGACATGATGTAGAGGGATAAACTCAAGCAATATGATGAAAATCCCATCTTTTTACCCTTGATGGCAACAATATAGTACGTGCCTCGCTACCCCTACTTTGTCACTGGGTGAGGATACCGCAAGATTAAACCCAAAACTAAGCACCTCTCCCATTGTAAGAAGAACCAATCTAGTTGGCCAAACCAAACTGATAATTCAAAGAGAAATACAAAGATATCAAATCATGCATATAAGAATTCAGAGAAGATTCAAATAATATTCATAGATAATCTGATCATAAATCCACAATTCATCGGATCTCAACAAACACACCGCAAAAGAATATTACATCGGATAGATCTCCAAGAACATCGAGGAGAACATTGTATTAAAGATCAAAGAGAGAGAAGAAGCCATCTAGCTACTAGCTATGGACCCGTAGGTCTATGGTAAACTACTCATGCTTCATCGGAAGGGCAATAGAGTTGATCTAGAAGCCCTCCGTGATTGAATCCCCCTCCGGTAGGATGCCGGAAAAGGCCCCAAGATGGGATCTCACGGGTACAGAAGGTTGCGGCGGCGGAAAAGTATTTTGGTGGACGCTTCTGGTCATTTGGGAATATTTCTGAATTTACAGGCCAAGAATTAGGGTTAGAGGAGCTCCGAGGGGCCCACAAGCCCTCAAGGCGCGCCCCCCTAGGGCACGCCCCTGAGGCTTGTGGCCGCCTCGGGACTCCTCGGACTTCATCTCCAAGTCCTACGTGTGTCTTCTGGTCCAAGAAAAATCATTGCGAAAGTTTTATTCCGTTTGGACTCCGTTTGGTATTCCTTTTCTGTAAAACTCAAAACCAAGGAAAAAACAGAAACTGGCACTGGGCTCTGGGTTAATAAGTTAGTCCCCAAAATAATATAAAATAACATATTAATGCATATAAAACATCCAAAACAGATAATATAATAGCATGGAACAATAAAAAATTATAGATATGTTGGAGACGTATCAATCCCCTGGGAATCTAACAGCTAAGAGGAAGTACCACTCCTACGGAGTGCTAGTATCGCCCCGGCGGAACTACCGTTGTTCCACTACCGGAGGGAGTACCACTTATTTTTGTCTTTTGGACTGCTTTGTCCTTCGAGCGGAAGTAGAGCGACAGTAGCCAGCGGTAGTATCGCTCTGTGCGGTAGTACCGCGCTACCCTCCTCTACAACCGTTGTTTCATGTGGCTACTCAACACTAAGCAGAAGTACCGCTGGTGGCAGCAGTAGTACCGCTCTGGCGGCACTACCGCCTCCCTGATATGCTTAGTTGAACACAGCTGCAGAAACTTCCGTGCCAGCGGAAGTACCACTCGCCCAAGCGGTACTACCGCTTGTGCACGGGCTGAAGGGGCATAAGGTTGGATTTCTTTCCCCACTATATAAGTGAGTCTTCTTCCTCTAGTTGACTTACCTCTTCCTCCCCCAAGCTCCATTGTTGCTCAAAATCTCATTCTTGCCCGATCACTCTCTCTAGCCATTCCAACTTGTTGATTTCCTAGGGATTGGTTGAGAAGGCCTAGATCTACACTTCCACCAAGAGAAATTTGATTCCCCCACTAATCCCTTGCGGATTGTGTTACTCTTGGGTGTTTGAGCACCCTAGATGGTTGAGGTCACCTCGGAGCCACATTCCATTGTGGTGAAGCTTTGTGATGGTGTTGGGAGCCTCTAATTCGGTTGTGGAGATTGCCCCAACCTTGTTTGTAAAGGTCCAATTGCCGCCTTTAAGGGCACCACTAGTGGAATGACAGCACCTTGCATTGTGCGAGGGTGTGAGGAGAATACGGTAGCCCTAGTGGCTTCTTGGGGAGCATTCACTACAAAAAAAAAGACACATCCGTGACATTTTGGCCAGAACGATTTTTTTCTGTCATGCTTATGACACTTCTATGACGATAATTGTGATAAAACCACGTATCATCATATATGTGGTGGGCTCCTACTTCTATGAAAAAAAATCATGATAGAAAATGGGCTTTTCGTCCTAGGCGGGCCGAGGACGCACCTGCATGACATTCTTTGGGCCGTCCATGACAGAAAAAAATCATGGTAGAAGCGAGGGTGAGGAAAATTTCGGGGAGTTCCCGGTTACGGTGGATGCTCGGGGCTGAGCGATGCACGAAGGTTTGTGCGTTTCTCTCGTACACGTACGCGCGTGTGTGCAAGGTGTTGGGCTCTAACTGAACCCGAGCAAGGCGTTCGCTTACTGAACCCGAGCGATTGCACTAGCTACGTTACTGAACCCGAGCGATCGTCCCTTGGCTGTTAACTGAACCCTAGCGATTCCTTTGCTATGGCTGCTAACTGAAGCCGATCGAACCAGCTGCCTCTTGATGAACAGTGACCATTGTTGGGGGTTGGATGAACATTTCCCGGTGGGGGTTGGATGAACAGGACCCCGTGGTAGTAGAGGACTGATATGTCTCCAACATATCTATAATTTTTGATTGTTCCATGCTATTATATTATCTGTTTTGGATGTTTTATATGCATTAATATGCTATTTTATATTATTTTTGGACTAACTTATTAACCTAGAGCCTAGTGCCAGTTTCTGTTTTTCCCTTGTTTTTGAGCTTCGCAGAAAAGGAATACCAAACGGAGTCCAAACGGAATAAAACCTTCGCGATGATTTTTCTTGGACCAGAAGACACCCAGGAGACTTGGAGTGCAAGTCAGAAGAGCCACAAGGTGGCCACAAGGGTGGAGGGCACGCCCCCTACCTTGTGGGCCCCTCGGTGACCCCCTGACCTAGATCTTTGTAACACCCTGGATTTTGCCCTTTTCTTATTTCCTTTGATATTCTTGGATTTCTTGATTTGATTTGATTTTCTGTGGCTATGTGGTTCTGAAACTTGGGAAGACCATGTCTTCCTAGGTTTCATAGTGGCTTGTCATCCTCATCCTCATCCCTAGATCATGTCATTTTCATCCTTGACCTAATCCAATATTCTTTTTCTAGGGAATATTCCTTTTCTGTTAAAGGAATAATCCTTTAGACCCTAGGTTGTGAAGCAACCTATATTTCTGTCACTCCCAAAATTCCCAAATAATTCTCATAAATTGTTTGGGTCCTATCTTGCTCAAATATGGCAAAGCATTTCATTGCCATGTTCAAAAATCATCTTCCAATAATTCTTTTCCTATTCTGCCCTAAATGGCACTTTGCAAAGCTATTTAGCTTTGTTTGATTGCCTCCAAACTTTTTGGACATCTTTTCCTGTCCATATCATGGCCCTGTGCAAATTTTCATACTCATTTGCCTAGTAATTATTTTTCAGCAATTTTTCAATGTTTCTGTCCAGGAAGGAACTTTGTGAAGGAGGTATATTCTAGGCATGTCCAAATGAGTTGAAACTTTGCCACATCCTTAATTTGATCAAATAATGCCTCTCCACCAAATTTGAACTCATGTAACCTTTCCATGTGAGCCCAGCTCCAAATCTTGGATCCTGGTCAGATTTTCAGTTTGTGAAGCAACCATATTTTATCTTGCTTCAATTCAGCTAAAAATTTACCAGGACATTCTCACATCCATATCAACTCTCTCCACCAAGTTTTGGCTCAATTCATCAAACCATTTGCCCTGTGCAATTTTTTTCCAAGTTTTTGTCCAGAGAGATGCTATGTGAAGCAAGTGCTAGTTTGGTTCATCCAAATGGCATGAAACTTTTTGAGCATCTTCATATCTTCAAATCATTGGGCCATGACCATTTTTAGCTCATTTCATGCATTTAAGTGAGTGCTGCTTCATAATTCCCAAATCTGACCAGTAGGGCCCTCTCTACAGCAAGTGCACTCTAGAGAGCTCCATTTCGTCTGATATTTGGCCACCACAGTTACCTTAGCTTGTGATCGAAATAGGCCAAAGCTCAGAGTCATTGCACTGTTCTAGCTCTCACAATTCACATCAAACACCTTGCTGCCAAAATATTTTGGCTCCTCCTCCAAATCTCTTCTTTGCCCCTGGACCGATTTATTTCTTCATTTGGACTCAGGGTAGCACGGTCTATCTACTACACATGATGTGGCCGATCAACTGGCACCATGTATGCCAGTTCACGCGGTGACCACGGGTCGCGACCGGCCAAACTCGTGCTTTGGCATGTTGTCGTCGCTGTTCCCGTCGTCTCCCTCGTCGCCTCGACCTCAAATCATGTCCACTAGCTCCCCCGTGAGCTCCTGCACCGCCCTGCGTCACTGCCCCGCCCTGCATCGCTATGGTATGGTCGCCGTCACCGCGCCTGTGCCATTAAACGCCTCTGTCCTCCATTAAAGCTCAGTCCGAGCTCGCCCGTGAGCTCTAGAGCTTTCCCCTCGGTCTATAAATAGCGTGCCCAAGTTCTTCCGCACCTCCCAAGCCTCTCCCCGTTCCTCCTTCCCAACCAGAGTCGCCACACCTCGCCTCGCCTCGCCTCTGTCCTCCATGGCCGCCTCGGCCTCGGCTTGGTTCCGACCACCTTGGGCCTCCTCTCCTCCTCCCAACACCTCCACTGCCTCTCCCTCGTCCCACTGAGCCGCCCCACCCCCTTGCCCCCTCGCCGGAGTGCCCGCATCGCCGGAGACCATCACCACCGCCCGCCTCCTGTCCTCCTCCTGGCGCCGCCATTTACCATCGTCCCACTCCTCCCCGGTGGCCACCTTCCCTCTGAACGGGACCCCCTCGCCGCCCCGGTCCCGCCGGTGCCCTCGGCTCGGCCGGAGATGGCCTGAGCCGGCCGGCCCCCTCGCCGCTCCCTCCCCTGTCCTTCCTCTGCTTCACGGGAGAACATGAGTGGGAGGAAGAAGATGAGCGACACCCTGGCCCCTCCCCTGCCCCTGGGCCCCGCGTGTCAGTGGCCCAGCTGGCCTGCTGACGTGGATAAGTGAAGACGTATTTCAGTCAGTACATTTTCTGTTCCCTAAAGCGTACTCTTTCCTTTCTTTATCTAAAATACGTTTTCCCTTCTGGAAAGCGTATTCAACTCAACTGCGGCTGAGAATACGTTTTCCTTTTCAGAAAACGTAATCTGCCCGAAGGCGCTTTCAGTTTTTCCTCCCAAGGACTTGTTTGTAGTAACTTTTATTATAGATTGGTCCCTGAACTTCCACCCTTCGTATCTCCGCAACCATAACTCCGATCGAGGTGAAACCAATGCCCACTTCTTCGTCTCGTTGAGATCTTTCTGTTGGTGACATTTTCACTAGGTGGTCCCATAGTGAAAATGACCATTTTGCCCTTGCCTCTAATAAGCCCCCTCCGAGAGAGAACCGTCCGGCGTTTCGTTCCGCGGCTTCACCGCACTTCTTCCCGAAGTCTCCGTCACCCCCAGGCAAGCCACAATAGCCACTTGCATGATATCCATGCAGTAGCCATGGTTTCTACTTGAATATTTAATAAAAGTTTGCCCATTATCTGTCTGCTTGTTTGCTACTGCTGTCGTTGTTTCGGTTATGCTCGTGGTTTCATGTTCACTTTCATGCTATGTTCCGATGCATCTTGTTATCTTGTACTACTTGCTAGTATTGTTTTCATGTCATGCTTGGTAGTAGTAGTACATGCTGGTAGGGGTGATGTTCAGTCCGATGCATGTTTACCGTCTGATATCCAGAACCGTGGTTATGCATGTTCCTTTGCATCTAGTTGGTTACATGCTTACTTGGTAGTGTTCTTGCTATGTTCTTGCATGGTATTTATCGATGATGCTAGTGGTCATGCTATATATGCTCATGTGTAGTGTTATGATCATGCTCATCAGTATGCCTTGCTTAGTTGGATATATGCTTCATTGTTGTTAGGCTCGATGATTTATTATGGTTGCACATCCATGCTCATATTGGTATCATGCTCATGCATTGTAGTTGCATCACGTGATTTTAATATGGCTCAGCTTATTTCATTCAAGTTTAACTGGATGATAATGAACTTGAACAACTGTTGGCTGAGTCATGGTGCCACCAAGTCAAGCTGACCAGTGCAACCACATTTGCCTTTTATGGGAAGGCCCTAATGCGGTCTATTGTCATGCCTCTCGCCGGTGCCTCCAACGAGGGAAGGTTATGGGCGCGTGCTACCCTAATCAGGTAGGCGGACATAAGCCTTGTGTGCCCGTTGTTGTTGTTATGGTACCCATGACTTAGCCCAGAGGGGAGTTTGTCGGAGTGGCAGGGAGAGTGTGATGGCAATAGAACGGTTTTGTCGGAATGTCGTTGGTCCACACGTATGGGAGTGTGAGGCCATGGATTTCGTGGTGTGGGTACAGTGTGCTAACCTCTGCAGAGTGTGTATTAAATCTATCGATAGCCGTGCCCATGGATATGGGCCCAGTTCATAGTCGGTCACACTATGAGCCAACTATAATAATAACCTGATTAATATTAACCCCAGTTAGATGATGAGAAAGAGATTGGTTGTGATCGAGAGAGGATCATGGAGGTATCGTGGATATCAAAGTTGTTTGATTTTTTATGTGATCGTGAGAGGATCACGACGGTATCGTGGATACCAAGGTTGGTAAGTGGATGTATGAGATGGTTACGAGGTAACCGCCGAGCAAGAATAAGTTGGGGCATGATCATGTTAACCTGTTGCATGTAGTATCATCATGTTCATATGCTCATGCCATGCTAATGTTGTTTTAGCCGTATCATGTTCAGTTTGTGTATGCCATGTATCATGTTCATGATTGCTTTAACCTGCTAATGCCATGCTGTTGTTTGTCTTGACTGCTTTTGGTTAATTGTGAGCTTGCAAGTACATTCAATGTACTGACCTGGCATGTCATGCCAGTTTGCAGGTCGTGCCCGGTTTGCTTGCTTGTTTGGTGTGGTTCCTGTGTTCGTGAGCTAGGATAAACGTTCCAGCCAGAGTCCCTGTGGATTGGAGTCCATCATCGTCGTTCGTTGTTCCGCTGCCAGTAGAGGTTCCGCTGCCTCGAGTTGTTATGCTGCTTGCATAGAGCAACTATGGTTGGCGTAGTGTCACCGTGCCATTGTTATTCATTGTAATATCAGAGACCTTGTAATCGTATTCGTGTTGTAATAGAGAGCTGGTTTGTTCTATGCTAAGCAGTGCCGTATTCCAGAAGACTTCACTTCGATCTCTGGGCTGGAATACGGGGTGTTCCGGTTTCTCTGAGCCGGGGTGCCACAACACTTGGTATCAGAGCAGGTCTGGCTGTAGAGCGTCCTAGTCCACTGGAACATTAGAAAATGGTAGTATAGGTTCTGGTTGTTGCCCTTGGTTGCTGCATTTGGTTGTTACATTTGTTTGCTGCATATAGTCTTATTCGATTACCCCTAACCCCTATTTCGTGCATAGATGGCGGTTAGCTTCGATGAGTTCAATGCCCTCCCCAGAGCTTCTGGTGTTGTTCCTATTGCGTTCAGTCCCACTCCTGCACCTCTCAGCTTTGCCACCCTCCTTGGCGACATATGGCGTAGCATTCATCCCCATGGAGATCCACCCCATTATCAAGTATTCCAGTTTTCTGCCGGAGGAAGAATCCTGGAGTATGTTGCCCATGTCCATCTGTCAGCCCCGATTCCTGTTGGTAAGCGCACCTATAGTTTCCCTAGTGGTTATGGCGCTACTCTCGAGCATGCCATTCAGCTTGCCGCAATGGCAGGAATCACCGGTCTTCGTCCTCAAGAGAGCATGGTGCAAGAGAACCGTGCTTATCAGTATTATCCCACCATCGTTGAGAATCCTAAGCGGATCCAGTTCCCGTCTGGCAATCCTCAAGACGACCCATCTATCCTCGCCATGTCCTGTTACATGACGGCCGAGTGTCTTCTTATTTCTGAGTTAGTTTGAGACGCAATTCGAGCCAGGAGATTGCTTGGTGCTTCCCAACCTCAATCTCCGCCAGCTTCTCCAAGCCCTCCACCTCATCCCTCCGGAGTTTCGGAGTCAGCAGTTCCACTCGCTACTCCCCTAGCTTCTTCGTCAGTTCCCGGGCGTTTTCTCAAGCGTAGGGTGTAGTCCTTCGTGCAGTGCATGTGCATTTGCTGTAGTATTATGCTTGTGTATGTTTGTGTGGAGTAGTTTTGTAGCTTGTTTGCTGTGTGCTTTATTGCAATCGATCATTTTCTCGTGCTTCTTGGTTTGAATCTTCGGTGTTACCCCCTTATGGAAATTTCTCATCAATCAACACCGGATCAGAAGAAGCCGTGAGAAGTACAGATATACACCAAGGAACTCAGTTAAAAGCAAATGGGATTTTCAGCTGATAGCATTGTATTGCAGACATCTGGTCTGAATACAAGTTATATTCTGCTCAGACTTTCAGTACCAAGAACTCATCAGAGATACATCCTTATTGCAGCAACGATTAAACCAGCAAGAGAACAAAATTGGATCCAAGTCCAACATGCATTTCTAGTCAGAGGTATGGTCCGTACCCGATGATTGATTCTGCCATGAGTCAGATTTGAAACATGCGATACCCCAAAGTCAGTCCAAATATGCAATGAATTCAACAAGGACAGTCAGACAATTCTTGTCATACAAGTAATCAGCAGCCGGAATGACAAGAATCTATATATATTATTTGGTTCACAAAGGAAAGCAGTCCAGTCCTTCTCCATAATTTATCAGCAAAGCGTACAAGGCAAGATTCCCCAGTCTGCATCAGTAAGGTATGAATGGATTCCCGTGCAAGATATTCAGTCTTCTCAATGAGATACTGCAAGAAGCTTCTGGCATAAGGTACCGAGTCTTCCCTAGCAAGTCTTTAAGGGGGGAGCTTATGAGGTACGGTACCCAGTCTTCCTCAACAAGATACCCACCGAAAGCTTCGAGCACAAGCCATCCAATCTTCCTCAGCACGATATCCCTGTGGTTTCCAACGCAAGCTGCCCAGTCTTCTTCAGTACGGCACTGGTACAAGATATTAAACAATGAATTGTCAGCATATGACAGTGTTTCTCCAAGTGTCAGATCTGCAACAGTTGGGTCAGAAACAAGAATCAGTCAGAACAAATGTATGCCACGAGAATCAAATATTTCTTCATATAGTGAGTATGATGTCAAGTTCATGCCAGTCCCTCGTGCAAGGAAGAATTCACAGTACACATCCGACAACCTCACCGGTTATTCAAGAGACAGAAAACCAGTGGGTGACGCAAAAATCAACAAGTCCTGAAGAAAGACAACATTGAGACACTATCTTGACAGTGATTATCAAGATCAGCCCCGCACATCCGACAAGGTGATGTTATTAATCCGGTCACTGTCTGGTATAATCAACAACAGTATTGAGATCTGTATAAGCACACGTGAATCGGGTAAATATACCGAGACTGGAGACATGAACAAGACCAGGGTATGATTGCAAGATATTGCATATGACAGCACTCAGGGTCACAAAAATAATCAAGGATATATAAGGCCTGTCGGTGGAAACGACACCTATGGGATCATGGGGTGCGGATCCCTTCTGCTACGGTTGGCGGGCGCGGGGTTGTGGAAAGAGTGGGATGAGAAGATCAACGCGGGGGTTTATCCAGGTTCGGGCCGCAAAGGTGCGTAATACCCTACTCCTGCTTCGGTGTATATTTGAGTGTTCTTGAGTTCTTGAACTAGCTACGGGGGTAACTTGTCCAAAAGATCCGAATCCTTCTCCTGGACGCCCCGGGCCTCCTTTTATAGGCAAAAGGGGTCGCCACAGTGGCACACAGGAGGTGGAAAGGTGTATAGTGGATGAGTCTATCCTCTGGCACCGTCGGACAAACGCATTTAATGCGCTGCCGACGTGCCCTTCTTGCTTTATCGGGGATGGCAAGGAAGCTCGTCCCAGCTGTCGCCGCCTCGCCTGGCTCCAACGCGTGTCCGAGTTGATGAGGTGTGTAGCGCCATGTTGGCTGGCTGCTGGGCTGGCGCGGCGGTGGAGCCTTCACGAAGGTCTGCATGCCACCACGCAGGTGTTTGCTGGGTCGGTGTAGAGGCCGCTCGTCGCCACGCAGGTGCCTGCCCAGCTGGTTGGGCTAGCAGCTGCATGGGGACGGCGATGGAGTCTTGGCAGGCGTGGGCCTGGCTGTGGCCCTGCTGATGCCCCCGGCAAGGGTCTTGCCGGGGCGCCGCGGTCTTGCCGGGGCGCCGCGGTCTTGCCGGGGCGCCGCGGTCTTCCCGGGGTCTTGTGGATTTCCTCGGCTAGGATCCCACTGAGGGTCATCATCTTCTGGTCCTCATCTGATCTTGTGTATCTATGATCTACACAAAGATCTGCATGCCGCCATGGAGGTGCCTCCCGAGCCTTGGTCCCAATGTGGTTGATGGCATTGGAACCCTTGGGCTCAAGGAAAGCGCGCTCTACTGGCGTCAGGCAAGTTGCCTTGGCAAGGCTCTTGCCGGGGCTGCGGAGGCCGTCCCGGCAAGGGTCTTGCCGGGGGGGTCCACCTCGCCCTCTTGCTCTTTGTGTTTCTGGTCTTGGCATTGCTTTGGTTGTCTTGTGCTTCGGCTTCTCCTCCCCCCCCCCCCCCCCCCCCCCCCCCCCCCCCCCCCCCCCCCCCCCCCCCCCCCCCCCCCCCCCCCCCCCCCCCCCCCCCCCCCCCCCCCCCCCCCCCCCCCCCCCCCCCCCCCCCCCCCCCCCCCCCCCCCCCCCCCCCCCCCCCCCCCCCCCCCCCCCCCCCCCCCCCCCCCCCCCCCCCCCCCCCCCCCCCCCCCCCCCCCCCCCCCCCCCCCCCCCCCCCCCCCCCCCCCCCCCCCCCCC
This sequence comes from Thinopyrum obtusiflorum, assembly GCA_036873465.1. NCBI lineage: Eukaryota > Viridiplantae > Streptophyta > Magnoliopsida > Poales > Poaceae > Thinopyrum > Thinopyrum obtusiflorum. The sequence goes on from JAAAWM010012235.1 coordinate 205,552, forward strand.
CCCCCCCCCCCCCCCCCCCCCCCCCCCCCCCCCCCCCCCCCCCCCCCCCCCCCCCCCCCCCCCCCCCCCCCCCCCCCCCCCCCCCCCCCCCCCCCCCCCCCCCCCCCCCCCCCCCCCCCCCCCCCCCCCCCCCCCCCCCCCCCCCCCCCCCCCCCCCCCCCCCCCCCCCCCCCCCCCCCCCCCCCCCCCCCCCCCCCCCCCCCCCCCCCCCCCCCCCCCCCCCCCCCCCCCCCCCCCCCCCCCCCCCCCCCCCCCCCCCCCCCCCCCCCCCCCCCCCCCCCCCCCCCCCCCCCCCCCCCCCCCCCCCCCCCCCCCCCCCCCCCCCCCCCCCCCCCCCCCCCCCCCCCCCCCCCCCCCCCCCCCCCCCCCCCCCCCCCCCCCCCCCCCCCCCCCCCCCCCCCCCCCCCCCCCCCCCCCCCCCCCCCCCCCCCCCCCCCCCCCCCCCCCCCCCCCCCCCCCCCCCCCCCCCCCCCCCCCCCCCCCCCCCCCCCCCCCCCCCCCCCCCCCCCCCCCCCCCCCCCCCCCCCCCCCCCCCCCCCCCCCCCCCCCCCCCCCCCCCCCCCCCCCCCCCCCCCCCCCCCCCCCCCCCCCCCCCCCCCCCCCCCCCCCCCCCCCCCCCCCCCCCCCCCCCCCCCCCCCCCCCCCCCCCCCCCCCCCCCCCCCCCCCCCCCCCCCCCCCCCCCCCCCCCCCCCCCCCCCCCCCCCCCCCCCCCCCCCCCCCCCCCCCCCCCCCCCCCCCCCCCCCCCCCCCCCCCCCCCCCCCCCCCTTTTCTTTTTCCTTTGATTTTCTTGGATTTCTTGATTTGATTTGATTTTCTGTGGCTATGTGGTTCTGAAACTTGGGAAGATCATGTCTTCCTAGGTTTCATGGGGTTTATCCAGGTTCAGGCCGCAAAGGTGCGTAATACCCTACTCCTGCTTCGGTGTATATTTGAGTGTTCTTGAGTTCTTGAACTAGCTACGGGGGTAACTTGTCCAAAAGATCCGAATCCTTCTCCTGGACGCCTCGGGCCTCCTTTTATAGGCAAAAGGGGTCGCCACAGTGGCACACAGGAGGTGGAAAGGTGTACAGTGGATGAGTCTATCCTCTGGCACCGTCGGACAAACGCATTTAATGTGCTACCGACGTGCCCTTCTTGCTTTATCGGGGATGGCAAGGAAGCTTGTCCCAGCTGTCGCCGCCTCGCCTGGCTTCGACGCGCGTCCGAGCTGATGAGGTGTGTAGCGCCACGTTGGCTGGCTGCTGGGCTGGTGCGGCGGTGGAGCCTTCATGAAGGTCTGCATGCCACCACGCAGGTGTTTGCTGGGTCGGTGTAGAGGCCGCTCGTCGCCACGCAGGTGCCTGCCCAGCTGGTTGGGCTAGCAGCTGCATGGGGACGGCGGTGGAGTCTTGGCAGGCGTGGGCCTGGCTGTGGCCCTGCTGATGCCCCCGGCAAGGGTCTTGCCGGGGCGCCGCGGTCGTCCCCGGCAAGATGCTTGCCGGGGGTCTTGTGGATTTCCTCGGCTAGGATCCCGCTGAGGGTCGTCATCTTCTGGTCCTCATCTGATCTTGTGTATCTATGATCTTCACAAAGATCTGCATGCCGCCATGGAGGTGCCTCCCGAGCCTTGGTCCCAATGTGGTTGATGGCATTGGAACCCTTGGGCTCAAGGAAGGCGCGCTCTACTGGCGTCAGGCAAGTTGCCCCGGCAAGGCTCTTGCCGGGGCTGCAGAGGCCGTCCCGGCAAGGGTCTTGCCCGGGGGGGTCCACCTCGCCCTCTTGCTCTTTGTGTTTCTGGTCTTGGCGTTGCTTTGGTTGTCTTGTGCTTTGACTTCTCCTCCGGCTTCCCTCCTCTGCCCTGCTAAGTGTGGCCGCGGCGCGTGGCTCTGACTGCCCGTGCACAAGTAAAGGGGTCAAAAGGAGAGCCCCTACTTTTGTACACCGACAAGGCCCCACTCTTTCAGTTAAAGATCCAGATGAAGAACATAATAATGAAAGAGCAAGACCGACAATACAGGTATGCCGGTTATTGTGTGAAAAATGTGGTATGTATGCCCAAGATAGTCTGATATTTCATATCAATTACCAAGTGAGGATACGCCTAAGAGGTCTACTCCATTGTGGTAAGGACCTCATAGCAAGGCAACTAGCTCAGTCCACAGTATGCTCAGAACTGTCAGCATTGGATACCCGAGTCTGTCAAGTCCAACTCAAGGACAACTCAATATGATGACCTCAGTAATTGTGCTAAAGTATCGCACAACCTACTATCCCCATGAGTATACCGACAAAATGAAGAATCAGTCTGAGAGCACATACTTTGAGGATTGATATCTCTCACATATGGGAATAGATTAAAGAATAGCCTGCCGTGAATGGAATTCTTTGCCAAGATCACCGCCAGTCAAGTCTGCAAATGTTATCATCAGGAGATGGTGCATTTTTCTATCAGTCACGTCAAGCGACAGTCAAACTTTTGGAACAGATTGGATACTCAAGACTGTGAAGCCAGTCAAGCTAAGTCAAAAACTCCTGCAAGATGTCAGAATCCGTTAGAAGAACAGGTATGATTCACATCACTGTTTTGAACCCAGAAGGCATGCATATATTCGAGGAACCCGATGCCTGGATAGAAGAGATTCTTGGTTCCACGGGAAGATGTGTTCCCCACTTCATGGAATATTCTCGGTACTCGATACGAGAATAACATCTCCAGCAAGAATCAATATCGAGAAGGACACGTATGTCAGTAATGATAATTTTTCAGACCCCAGCTAAGCCAGCAAATCTGAAAGAAAATTTGAGTCAGTATGAACAGGAACATATGAGGTAAGTCCAGTCAGTATGTCAGATACGGTGAAGCAAACCACCCCAGACCAAGGCAGTCAGTCAGATGCGATTCAGTGGGAACATTATATGAGAATGAATAAAAGAAACCCAAGTTGGAAACGGTTTCTTCAAGTCAGAAGATTTATTTGTCCCTGAGCAACCAAATCTCGAGGACGAGATTTCTTTAAGGGGGGAAGGTTTGTAACACCCTGGATTTTGCCCTTTTCTTTTTCCTTTGATTTTCTTGGATTTCTTGATTTGATTTGATTTTCTGTGGCTATGTGGTTCTGAAACTTGGGAAGATCATGTCTTCCTAGGTTTCATAGTTGCTTGTCATCCTCATCATCATCCCTAGATCATGTCATTTTCATCCTTGACCTAATCCAATATTCTTTTTCTAGGGAATATTCCTTTTCCGTTAAAGGAATAATCCTTTAGACCCTAGGTTGTGAAGCAACCTATATTTCAGTCACTCCCAAAATTCCCAAATAATTCTCATAATTTTTTTGGGTCTTATCTTGCTCAAATATGGCAAAGCATTTCATTGCCATGTTCAAAAATCATCTTCCAATAATTCTTTTCCTATTCTGCCCTAAATGGCACTTTGCAAAGCAAGTGCTATTTACCTTTGTTTGATTGCCTCCAAACTTTTTGGACATCTTTTCCTGTCCATATCATGGCCGTGTGCAAATTTTCATACTCATTTGCCTAGTAATTAATTTTCAGCAATTTTCCAAAGTTTCTGTCCAGGAAGGAACTTTGTGAAGGAGGTATATTCTAGGCATGTCCAAATGAGTTGAAACTTTGCCACATCCTTAATTTGATCAAATAATGCCTCTCCACCAAATTTGAACTCATGTAACCTTTCCATGTGAGCCCAGCTCCAAATCTTGGATCCTGGTCAGATTTTCAGTTTGTGAATCAACCATATTTTATCTTGCTTCAATTCAGCTAAAAATTTACCAGGACATTCTCACATCCATATCAACTCTCTCCACCAAGTTTTGGCTCAATTCATCAAACCATTTGCCCTGTGCAATTTTTTCCAAGTTTCTGTCCAGAGAGATGCTATGTGAAGCAAGTGCTAGTTTGGTTCATCCAAATGGCATGAAACTTTTTGAGCATCTTCATATCTTCAAATCATTGGGACATGACCATTTTCAGCTCATTTCATGCACTTAAGTGAGTGCTGCTTCATAATTCCCAAATCTGACCAGTAGGGCCCTCTCTACAGCAATTGCACTCTAGAGAGCTCCATTTCGTCTGATATTTGGCCACCACAGTTACCTTAGCATGTGATCGAAATTGGCCAAAGCTCAGAGTCATTGCACTGTTCTAGATCTCACAATTCACATCAAACACCTTGCTGCCAAAATGTTTTGGCTCCTCCTCCAAATCTCTTCTTTGCCCCTGGACCGATTTCTTTCTTCATTTTGACTCAGGGTAGCATGGTCTATCTACTAGACATGATGTGGCCGATCAACTGGCACCGCGTATGCCAGTTCACGCGGTGACCATGGGTCACGACCAGCCAAACTCTCGCTCTGGCACGTTGTCACCGCTGTTCCCGCCGTCTCCCTCATCGTCTCGACCTCAAATCATGTCCACTAGCTCCCCCGTGAGCTCTTGCATTGCCCTGCGTCGCTGCCCCACCCTGCATTGCTGTGGTATGGTCGCCGTCGCCGTGTCCGTGCCACTAAACGCCTCTGTCCTCCATTAAAGCTCAGCCCGAGCTCGCCCGTGAGCTCTAGAGCTTTCCCCTCGGTCTATAAATAGCGTGCCCAAGTTCTTCCGCACCTCCCAAGCCTCTCCCCGTTCCTCCTTCCCCACCGGATTCGCCACACCTCGCCTCGCATCGCCTCTGTCTCAGATGCGATTCAGTGGGAACATTATATGAGAATGAATAAAAGAAACCCAAGTTGGAAACGGTTTCTTCAAGTCAGAAGATTTATTTGTCCCTGAGCAACCAACCCCCCCCCCCCCCCCCCCCCCCCCCCCCCCCCCCCCCCCCCCCCCCCCCCCCCCCCCCCCCCCCCCCCCCCCCCCCCCCCCCCCCCCCCCCCCCCCCCCCCCCCCCCCCCCCCCCCCCCCCCCCCCCCCCCCCCCCCCCCCCCCCCCCCCCCCCCCCCCCCCCCCCCCCCCCCCCCCCCCCCCCCCCCCCCCCCCCCCCCCCCCCCCCCCCCCCCCCCCCCCCCCCCCCCCCCCCCCCCCCCCCCCCCCCCCCCCCCCCCCCCCCCCCCCCCCCCCCCCCCCCCCCCCCCCCCCCCCCCCCCCCCCCCCCCCCCCCCCCCCCCCCCCCCCCCCCCCCCCCCCCCCCCCCCCCCCCCCCCCCCCCCCCCCCCCCCCCCCCCCCCCCCCCCCCCCCCCCCCCCCCCCCCCCCCCCCCCCCCCCCCCCCCCCCCCCCCCCCCCCCCCCCCCCCCCCCCCCCCCCCCCCCCCCCCCCCCCCCCCCCCCCCCCCCCCCCCCCCCCCCCCCCCCCCCCCCCCCCCCCCCCCCCCCCCCCCCCCCCCCCCCCCCCCCCCCCCCCCCCCCCCCCCCCCCCCCCCCCCCCCCCCCCCCCCCCCCCCCCCCCCCCCCCCCCCCCCCCCCCCCCCCCCCCCCCCCCCCCCCCCCCCCCCCCCCCCCCCCCCCCCCCCCCCCCCCCCCCCCCCCCCCCCCCCCCCCCCCCCCCCCCCCCCCCCCCCCCCCCCCCCCCCCCCCCCCCCCCCCCCCCCCCCCCCCCCCCCCCCCCCCCCCCCCCCCCCCCCCCCCCCCCCCCCCCCCCCCCCCCCCCCCCCCCCCCCCCCCCCCCCCCCCCCCCCCCCCCCCCCCCCCCCCCCCCCCCCCCCCCCCCCCCCCCCCCCCCCCCCCCCCCCCCCCCCCCCCCCCCCCCCCCCCCCCCCCCCCCCCCCCCCCCCCCCCCCCCCCCCCCCCCCCCCCCCCCCCCCCCCCCCCCCCCCCCCCCCCCCCCCCCCCCCCCCCCACATGCTTACTTGGTAGTGTTCTTGCTATGTTCTTGCATGGTATTTATCGATGATGCTAGTGGTCATGCTATATATGCTCATGTGTAGTGTTATGATCATGCTCGTCAGTATGCCATGCTTAGTTGGATATATGCTTCATTGTTTATATGCTCGATGATTTATTATGGTTGCACATCCATGCTCATGTTGGTATCATGCTCATGCATTGTAGTTGCATCACGTGATTTTAATATGGCTCAGCTTATTTCATTCAAGTTTAACCGGATGATAATGAACTTGAACAACTGTTGGCTGAGTCATGGTGCCACCAAGTCGAGCTGACCAGTGCAATCACATTTGCCTTTTATGGGAAGGCCCTAATGCTGTCTATTGTCATGCCTCTCGCCGGTGCCTCCAACGAGGGAAGGTTATGGGCGCGCGCTACCCTGATTAGGTAGGGGGACATAAGCCTTGTGTGCCCGTTGTTGTTGTTATGGTACCTGTCCCCGTTTGGGACCGTTTATGTTTTGCCACGACGGTGGCCGTTGGATGTCTTTGGTAGACATCGGGGCCACCCATGACTTAGCCCAGAGGGGAGTTTGTTGGAGTGGCCGGGAGAGTGTGATGGCAATAGAACAGTTTTGTCAGAATGCCGTTGGTCCACACGTAGGGGAGTGTGAGGCCATGGATTCCGTGGTATGGGTACAGTGTGCTAACCTCTGCAGAGTGTGTATTAAATCTATCGATAGCCGTGCCTGCGGATATGGTCCCAGTTCATAGTCGGTCACACTATGAGCCAACTATAATAATAACCTGATTAATATTAACCCCAGTTCGATGATGAGAAAGAGATTGGTTGTGATCGAGAGAGGATCATGGAGGTATCGTGGATATCGAAGTTGGTTGATTTTTATGTGATCGTGAGAGGATCACGACGGTATCGTGGATACCAAGGTTGGTCAGTGTATGTATGAGATGGTTACGAGGTAACCGCCGAGCAAGAATAAGTTGGGGCATGATCATGTTAACCTGTTGCATGTAGTATCATCATGTTCATATGCTCATGCCATGCTAATGTTGTTTTAGCCGTATCATGTTCAGTTTGTGTATGCCATGTATCATGTTCATGATTGCTTTAACCTGCTAATGCCATGCTGTTGTTTGTCTTGACTACTTTTGGTTAATTGTGAGCTTGCAAGTACATTCAATGTACTGACCTGGTGTGTCATGCCAGTTTGCAGGTCATGCCCAGTTTGCTTGCTTGTTTGGTGTGGTTCCTGTGTTCGTGAGCTAGGATAAATGTTCCAGCCAGAGTCCCTGTGGATTGGAGTCCATCATCGTCGTTCGTTGTTCCGCTGCCAGTAGAGGTTCCCCTGCCTCGAGTTGTTATGCTGCTTGCATAGAGCAAGTGTGGTTGGTGGAGTGTCGCCGTGCCGGTGTTATTCATTGTAATATCGGAGACCTTGTAATCGTATCCATGTTGTAATAGAGAGCTGGTTTGTTCTATGCTAAGCAGTGTCGTATTCCAGAAGACTTCACTTCGATCTCTGGGCTGGAATATGGGGTGTTCCGGTTTCTCTGAGGCGTGGTGCCACAATCTTCCTCCTATATATTCACATATATTCCCAAACCACCAGAAGGATCCACGAAAACACTTTTCCACCACCGCAACCTTCTGTTCCCGTGAGATCCCATCTTGGGGCCTTTTTCGGCATCCTGCCAGAGGGGGATTCGATCACGGAGGGCTTCTACATCAACTCTATTACCCTTCGGATGAAGCGTGAGTAGTTTACCTCAGACCGATGGGTCCATAGCTAGTAGCTAAATGGCTTCTTCTCTCTCTCTTTGATTCTCAATACCATGTTCTCCTCGATGTTCTTGGAGATCTATCCGATGTAATCTTCTTTTGCGGTGTGTTTGTTGAGATCCAATGAATTATGGATTTATGATCATCTTATCTATGAATATTATTTGAATCTTCTCTGAATTCTTTTATGCTTGATTTTATATCTTTGTAATTCTCTTCGAACTATCGGTTTAGTTTGGCCAACTAGATTGGTTTTTCTTGCAATGGGAGAAGTGCTTAGCTTTGGGTTCAATCTTGCGGTGTCCTCACCTAGTGACAGTAGGGGTAGCGAGGCACGTATTGTATTGTTGCCATCGAGGATAAAAAGATGGGGTTTACATCATATTGCTTGAGTTTATTCCTCTACATCATGTCATCTTACTTAAAGCGTTACTCTGTTCTTCATGAACACAGTACTCTAGATGCAGGCAGGAGTCGGTCGATGTGTGGAGTAATAGTAGTAGATGCGGGCAGGAGTCGGTCTACTTGACACGGACGTGATGCCTATATTTCATAATCATTGCCTTAGATATCATCATAACTTTGCGCTTTTCTATCAATTGCTCGACAGTAATTTGTTCACCCATCGTACTAATTGCTATCTTGAGAGAAGCCTCTAGTGAAACCTATGGCCCTCGGGACTATTTTCCATCATATTAGTTTCTGATCTACTATTTTCCATCATATAAGTTTCCGATCTACTATTTTGCAATCTTTTACTTTCTGATCTATAAACCAAAACCCCCAAAAATATTTACTTTATCTTTTGTTTAGTTTTATCTATCTCTATCAGATCTCACTTTTGCAAGTGACCGTGAAGGGATTGACAACCCCTTTATCATGTTGGGTGCAAGTGTTTGATTGTTTGTGCAGGTATTGGTGATTTGTGCATTGTCTCCTACTGGATTGATACCTTGGTTCTCTAACTGAGGGAAATACTTATCTCTACTTTGCTGCATCACCCTTTCCTCTTCAAGGGAAAAACCAACGCAAGCTCAAGAAGTAGCATGGACGTTGCCGCTGGATGAACAGGACCCCAATCGAGGAGGTGGGGGTGAATTAACAGGACCCCATGGAGGGCTGGTTGAACAGTAGCTGATGGAGGCTGGATGAACAGTAGCCCCGTGGATGAACAGTAGCTGGTGGAGGCAGGAGGAAGACGCGGTGGATGAACAGTAGCAGGTGGAGGCTGGAGGAAGTCGATGGTGGATGAATAGTAGCCCGTGGAGGCTGGAGCGAGGCACTAGACGGTAGATGAACAGTAGCCCGTGGAGTCCCGTTTTGTGGTACGCCGCACCCCTCCCGATGAACATGACTCTGTTTCGACCGTAGGCGCTCTGAAACAAGTCCGTTTCCTCTGTTTTGTGGTACGCCACACCCCTCCCGATCAACAGCACCTCGTTTTGACCATAGGCACTCGAACAGAAGTCTGTTTCCTCCATTATGCGGTACGCCAGACCCTTCCCGATGAACAGGACCCCGTTTCGGCCGTACATGGTCGAACAGAAGGCCGTTTCCTCCGTTCTGCGGTACGCCAGACCTCGTTTCGCCTATTTCGTCCAAGCTGGTAGGCTCCCAATGAACACAACGCATTCCGTTGCCTCTCGATGAACACGACGTAGTTTCTCCATTCCGACCCAGCCGGTTGGCTGCCGATGTATAGGACGCCGTCGCTGTACGTGTTCGAGACCCCGTCCATATGTACATACGTAGCCGTATTTACTTTCTTGCAGCGTGGCTGTAGGTACGTTTACATGATATAGATGGGACTGCCTGAACAGCTACCACTCCTTACTGGGCCATAGTCATCGTGGCAGAAAGACTGATGGACCAGTATGTACGTACACGTTTGCGACTAGAATGACAATGCTACGTACGCTTCGGCCGGGTGGGTCCCGGCTATCAGGGAGGATAAGGAGGCACTTCCTTGCATGCGAAGATATTGATGGTGGGTCCGAGCTGACAGGGGGATGATTCTTTTTTTTGTGCGTAATAAGGAGGCACTTCCTTGCGTGCGAAGATGTAGCTGGTGGGTCCATCAGTCAGCCTCACTGCATATAGTCCTCTTTCAATGGCTGTCGTTCATTGACCATGTTGACCACGCCGCGCGGACAGCACCTAGGCGGTGGACAACGGTGAGGTAGGGAACAACGCAGAGCCTGGGAACATGCGAAGGGTAGTACAAGGGTTGACTGGTTCGGCTATGGTGTGAGGCTGCCGTCGCCGCAGAATAACAGGGGGTGTGGGTGAGTAGAGGGATGGCCTGGCCAGCAGTGGGAGTAGTAGGGGGCGGTGAGGCCTGCGTGGCAGCACAGCCAGCCATGAGAGGTAGGAGCACGTGGTGGTTTGGACGACTGGAGCAAGAAAATCAGAGGTTGAAGAAGCAGGACGACCGTTGGATGTTAACAATCCAACGGTCTCTGGTGATAGAATCGTTTGTTGACTAAGTTGACAAAGCCCTGCGTACGCGTCAACTTAGTAGGGCCACAAGTCAGCCTCCAAATCTAGTGGGCCCAGCTGTCATGGGGAGCAATCGTTATTTTTTGCTTAATAAGGAGGCACTTCCTTCCATGCCAAGATATAGTTGGTGGGTCCCAGCTATCATGGGGAGGATTCATTTTTTGGGCGTAATAAGGAGTACTTGCTTGCGTGCGGCCATGGACCACGTGGGTCCCAACTGTCAGCCTCTCCATGTACATCCCTCTTCAAATGTTGTCGTTTGTTGACAATGTTGACCACGCCGTGCCAGAACACCAACGCGATGGACGACGGCGAGACCCAGGAAGGGAATGACCCGGAGGCAGCGAAGCCACAACAGTGGAGGGATGTGGGTGAGTAGAGGGATGGCCTGGACAGCGGTGGGAGTAGTAGGGGACGGTGAGGCCTGCGCGGCAGGACAGCCGGCCATGGGAGGCGGGAGCAGGCGGTCCCGCTGGCGCTGAATTTGGCGGCTGGAGCAAGAAGATCAGAGAATGAAGAAGCACGAGGGCCGTTGGATTGACATCCAACGGTCACTTCTGCTAGAATCGTTTGTTGATGTATATAATAAGTAAAAAATCTTGCATACACGTCAACTTAATAGGCCCACAAGTCAGCCCATTCCCTATTTTTTAATAATTTACAGCTCATTTGCAACTTCTTATGCAATTTATTGCAGTCCGTTTTCTTTTTGTTGGTCGGGGTTAAAAATTTAAACAAAATTTTGCATATTTCAGTGGGGTCCAAACTATTTTTAATACTGAAATGTTGAGCCATATTTAAAGTACTTTGAAGATATATTTAAATTAGGTGAATGCCCAGTGAAATTGGAATATGAAAATGTGAAAAAATTCAGAAATTTGAAAGTAATTGCCAATTTGTGGTGTGTGTTTTATATTTACAGCCCATTTCATATTACTTTTAAGATTTGCAGTCGTCTTGAAAGAGTTGCAGCCCAGTAGGGCGGAGAAAAATAAGTAGGCCTGGGTTGGGTATGCCTGGATTGGGTATTCTTCAGAAAAAATAAACTGGGCTAGCCATTTTCACAAAGAAAAATAGCTGGGCTGGTCATGTGGTGAACGTAAAATAGAAGCCTGGGCTAGACGGGCCACAGCCCAGTTGAAACCCTGCTCCGTCTCAACAATAACAAAAAAGGGGAAACTTTGTTTTTGCCACTCTAGATTTGGCCAATTTTCCTTATGCCATTCTAGATTTTGACATTTCACTTTTGCCACTCTAGATGTGGCCAATTTTCCTTATGCCATTCTAGATTTTGACATTTCACTTTTGTCACTCTTAGCTTTTGATAATTATCGCAATTGCCATTCTGTGGCAAAAGCAAAATACTCCCTCCATCCCCTTATATAAGGCCACAAACTCAGATTACAGGTACCAAGATAAAGTTTAATGACTGCTTTGCAAGCCAACTTTTTTTCTTGTTAACCGGGATCATTTCATACGCCCGCATGCATGCAAGGAAGGAATGAGAAGAAGTAGCACAGTGTCATTATGACTACATGCATGCAAGTATTAAACAAGTTGCTAGTACGAGGAAACATCATTAATTTTTGCCTCGATTATTGTTAGTGGCCTTGTATAGATGCAAAATGTATTTTTCATAGTGGCCTTGTATAAGGGAATGGAGGGAGTAAATTTATTTCATTTTTGCCACTCTTAGCTTTTGAAATGTATCACAATTGCCACTCTGAAAATTTTGCTTTCGCCATGGGAATGGCAATTTTGATAATTGTCACCCCCCCCCCCCCCCCCCCCCCCCCCCCCCCCCCCCCCCCCCCCCCCCCCCCCCCCCCCCCCCCCCCCCCCCCCCCCCCCCCCCCCCCCCCCCCCCCCCCCCCCCCCCCCCCCCCCCCCCCCCCCCCCCCCCCCCCCCCCCCCCCCCCCCCCCCCCCCCCCCCCCCCCCCCCCCCCCCCCCCCCCCCCCCCCCCCCCCCCCCCCCCCCCCCCCCCCCCCCCCCCCCCCCCCCCCCCCCCCCCCCCCCCCCCCCCCCCCCCCCCCCCCCCCCCCCCCCCCCCCCCCCCCCCCCCCCCCCCCCCCCCCCCCCCCCCCCCCCCCCCCCCCCCCCCCCCCCCCCCCCCCCCCCCCCCCCCCCCCCCCCCCCCCCCCCCCCCCCCCCCCCCCCCCCCCCCCCCCCCCCCCCCCCCCCCCCCCCCCCCCCCCCCCCCCCCCCCCCCCCCCCCCCCCCCCCCCCCCCCCCCCCCCCCCCCCCCCCCCCCCCCCCCCCCCCCCCCCCCCCCCCCCCCCCCCCCCCCCCCCCCCCCCCCCCCCCCCCCCCCCCCCCCCCCCCCCCCCCCCCCCCCCCCCCCCCCCCCCCCCCCCCCCCCCCCCCCCCCCCCCCCCCCCCCCCCCCCCCCCCCCCCCCCCCCCCCCCCCCCCCCCCCCCCCCCCCCCCCCCCCCCCCCCCCCCCCCCCCCCCCCCCCCCCCCCCCCCCCCCCCCCCCCCCCCCCCCCCCCCCCCCCCCCCCCCCCCCCCCCCCCCCCCCCCCCCCCCCCCCCCCCCCCCCCCCCCCCCCCCCCCCCCCCCCCCCCCCCCCCCCCCCCCCCCCCCCCCCCCCCCCCCCCCCCCCCCCCCCCCCCCCCCCCCCCCCCCCCCCCCCCCCCCCCCCCCCCCCCCCCCCCCCCCCCCCCCCCCCCCCCCCCCCCCCCCCCCCCCCCCCCCCCCCCCCCCCCCCCCCCCCCCCCCCCCCCCCCCCCCCCCCCCCCCCCCCCCCCCCCCCCCCCCCCCCCCCCCCCCCCCCCCCCCCCCCCCCCCCCCCCCCCCCCCCCCCCCCCCAAGAAGATCACAACTGTAAAACTGTGTATAAGAAAGAGTTTATGAACAACATATATAACAGAAAACAGCTCGTACCATAAGTTTCTTGACACAGTGACCTGTTCAACATGTGCACCAGTGGCACACATATCCCACGTGGCCTTTCACCATTGAAACGCCCCACAAGGACCTCAAGATGATCAATAAAGTGTAGGAACTGGTGGATGTCATCCCAGTCAAGTTCAGTGCCATCAGTAACAATCGAGTTCTTATAGAATAACAAACGAGTAGTGTGCTGAACTTTGAAATAACCTACACATGCCACCAATTATAAGAAATATTAGTTAGAAGTAGCATCTTCATGAGAGAAGGGAATCACAAATTGTTGCTACTTCTAAAGTAAAATTATGATTAGTTAGACATAATAGGTGGATTAAGAAATAATCGAGGCAACATGCAAGAACCAGATACAAAACTAACATGGATGAACTACTGGAACGCCGTCGGGGTGGAAGATCACAGTGAAGATGAGACTAGGTTCTGCTATTTCCATCAACATTCATGCGCCAACTTTCAGTCCGTAACACTTGAGAAAGTTTATCCAAGTTCGGCCATAAAAAAAGCAGCGATCTTCTTGGTTCATGAACCCAACTAGGAACTTATATCCATGGCTTGTCTTCAATGTGACCATTAAACTGGTGTGTTCAGTTATGGCAAGGCCGACCATCTTGAGTACATGTGTTCTGGCAGAGCAAGGAATGCACAGCAGGAAAAATAATATAGAACACAATGTATTCGCTATCCAAATCTAGAAATAATTTCCTCTTTCACGTCGGTGTTAACCATGGTACTAGTACCCTTTATCCAAATATAGCAATCCAAATTTCCAAATTAGTCGATAGCATGTTCAAAAAACCCCAACCCTCTTGGATAGAAAAGAGGATTCTAGGAACATACTGTGCGCGTTTTAAAATCCTGTGTTAGGATGAGAAGGAACAAGTGTGGCGTCTCACTGAGGGCACAGAAACCTATAGGATCCTCGCACTTTGGGCACTGCAAATGAAACACACTAGATTCAGTAGGAAGAAAAATGCATCAACGGCGGCGGCTGACATCCTAGGATTACCTGCGACCAAGGGACTAGGATTTATCGGGGATGGATGAAGAATTCGTGCCTGGTTATCCATGAGAAAACCCTATGCAATCGCCGAGAGGAGTTTTTCTCTGAACAAGCAGACGAGGGAGAAGGGGATTCAGGCCCAGTGAAATATTGCTGCTTCGTCCGTCCAGCTTACTGTTAAAGCTGGAAAGGTGGTTTTTTTTTGTGATTTGATGGCTCATTGGGCACTACTGCGGCGCTACGACCGGGGTGAGTCTACTGTGCAGTTGTGCACTCTAATTTGGTGCATGGCACATGGACCCCATTTTAGGATGCCTCGCATATCAGCGAAAGGAAGTAGAAAGGTAGGAGTAAGTAGTTACACATAAATATATTTTTGATAGAGAGATACTCCCTCTATAAAGAAATATAAAAATCTTTTATATCACAACTTTATACATAAGAAAAATCAAGGGGAATATATATAACATAATATGGGGGTTCAAATGAGAATATAATACTCAGATAGGCTGACAGTTCTGGACTTTGGGCCACAGGCCGGTGGGCCTGCATGTTTGGGGGCCCATGTGTTCTAACTCAGCGCATGTCATATTGCAAGTGATCGGTACGGCGCTGGTTTTAGATGCTGTCACAAGGCAAATATATAAAATTAAATAAAGCACAGCAGCTGTTAGAATGAATGGAACGACAGTTCCTAACCAACAATCAGAGTTACAATTCTTTCACGATATCCTACGTGATAAATAATACTGTCATATTACTTATACACATAGGACACTTGTTTCACCATGCCATATTATTACATCAAAAGAGGATAGATCAGTTTGGCAGTTGCGTGCTGCTACTGAAGAATTTCAAAGTTGATTAGGACCAGCTCTCCTTGCCGAGAAAGTTCAATTTTGACATCATCCCCTACCGCAAGATTTGATAGAGTTTTGAACCTTGACCATCCTTTAGCATCAATCATCATGCGACCATCCTTTGTACTTACGGTATATTGAGCAGGTTCATTCACACCAAGGTTGCGCATGGTAAGAGAAACTTGGCCACGGTTGCCCGGATTATTGAACGACTCCCTTGTTGCTCTAGGAATTCTCTGTTTGCAAACAAGAAGACATACACAAACAGTTAGATCAACACAGTGAATCATGTGAAACAACATGGAAAGAAAAAAGAATGAAGCACTTGGGCTGCCAATGCTTACCAAGAAGGTGGAGATGTTGGTTTTTGTAAGGACTTTGGTATATGCAGTGCGAACTGCAGCCCAGTCTGTTGCTGGTGCAAGTGCTGGTTCTATTGCCGCTGCACGGGCCAGAGCAGATGCAAGTACAACTTCAAGTGCTGGGCAAGTGCCGGAGCCATTGCTGGTGCCTGTGCCGGTGTGACTGGTAGTGCCGCTACTGCTGCCGGAGATGGTGCTCCTTGTGGAGCTTGTGCCGGTGTCAGAGCAGGTGCCCGTGTCGGTGCCCGATCCTCCGGTAGATCAGCCTGATCCGCTAACACAGTCGGTGCCCAATCCTCTGGTGGATCAGACTGAGCTGCTGCCGCTGTTAGTGCTAGAGCCAGTGCCGTCAGAGCAGGTGTCGGTGCTCGATTCGATGCTGAAGGTGGTACCGACGTGCGAGACAGCAGCAATCATCTCTGGTCTGCTATGATTTCATACTTCAGCTTTCTAACTTCACTAGGCTCCGTGACCTTGATCTAGTCTTTTTCTTCACTACTTTTAAACGCGAGAAGGACTAATTATGGCGTGTTTGTTAAAACAAACTACAATTCATCATAGGGCTTCAGATTGTACTCAGACAACAGACTGATCCAATTGTGTCCAGTAATATAAGTGATGGACAGTGCCTTCGTTATTGACACGACAAAAGAAGTGAAACCTGCAAAAATAACCATCATAGAGCAAACCAAACAGTTTATTCTGTAATGAATGTGACATGGCAAAACCCGCATCGTAAAATTGCAGCAAAAGTAAGAAAACATGACAGTAAATTAATAAGATTTAGACAGTAAATCAATAAGATTTACTTGATGTGACACGAGTGAATCCTTACCAGGATATCACTATGTTCAAGTTGTAAACTTACGGGTGGCATGCAGGGCCCGCACTTACTCCCACAAGCATGAGAGTCCAAAGGTGGTAACAACTCGTATGTAACGAACATCCATGGGACTGGAAATCCTGGTGGGTGCGATAAACCCTGCAATGCATACAGATATTGGAGTGTAACCATAATTGATAAACCGTCCTCACAAAAAAGATGATCTGGATACTTCAAAATATACAGACTGAATTGAGTGGACAGACATTAACATAGACTGTTCTCAGGACTCACCACACAACAAAACCGGCAGTACTAAACAATACAGGGTTCACACACACAAATCAAGTACTGAACAATAGCACTTACTATAGACAAGCAAAGTTGCACTAATTAAACTCTGCAGACTATTTCTTGCCACCGACCTACGGGATGTACCCCACATAATTGACTAGGCCATGGACTTCATGAGAGATGTCTATCGGCACCATCGCCATCTCGTCAACCTTGGAAAACATAACATAGTGGTCTTTCCATTCATAAACATGACGATGAAGACAATCCACATCAGATTTGTTGGGAAGCTTTACAAGAACCACACCCTTCGTAATCGAAGGCATAACTAGGAAATTGTTGTGGTGAAGTACACCCTCGAGGCGACAAGGACACAACAGCTGGATAGTTTACTAGTAGAACTCATCCTCAGGTCTTCCAGTTCACACGACATGACTTTGAGAACTTCATCTCCACCGCGGACCTGGTTCTAATTCAAACAGAAACCAAATATTTTATTACTACCTCCGTTTAGAAATATAAGATGATTTTTGATATTTTACTCCATATAAGACTACATATACGCACAGAAATGAGTGAACAAAGACACTAGAACATGTCTTCAAAGGCATGAGAGCAGAGGGATTACTTGCAATATCCCTAACACAAGTTACTGAGGCTACTATACTCTCTTCAAAGGCATGAGAGCTAAAATCTTGCATTTCCTACAGCTAGCATTGATGTTCATAAAGTAGTTGAAAGTAATCTATAAGAAATCAGTGTTATGTGCAAAAATCATATGTATGTCAACCTCTCGCATGTTTTGGTCAAAAGAGCAATTTAGAACCGTCATTTGGCACACAAAAATCACATGCAAGATCACCCAAAAAGTTATACTACTAGTACTAGTAGTGCGTGTTAGATGAAAAAACATGATCAAGATCGCCAAAAAGATCGTCAAGAAGAGATATTAACTGGATTGGCTTAACGAGGGATCCCGGAGAGGCGAGCTTGGACAGGGCGATGGCCTTGAGCTTGTCTGTAATAGTCTCGGCGGGGTGCTTGCGCTTCTTCTTACCCTGAGCCTCGACGGTTTTGGCCAGAGCCATAGACATCACTTTGGCCGGTGCTCCAGGGTCCATCAAGAAACTGTCAAATAGAAATAAAAGAAAAGAAACCATAATCACAAACCCACAAGAAGAACAAAGAGGGAGTTATAGGATCAGTCGCGGGGTTGCAAGACCGGGCCTTGGCCAGAAGCAAGACCATTGATGTGCTCACCTTTCCTTCTTTGGGAGAGAAGAACAATGGCAGAAGCGCGTCGGGGTTTTCTTGAAGAAATGAGGAACAAGATGAGGGAGAAGTGAGTTGGGGTTTTCTTCAAGAGAGGAAGCTGAGGGAGAAGAGTTAAATGATGGTTGCTTCATCCGTCCAACTTACTGCTGGAAAGGTGGGGGTTTTGTGATTTGATGACTCATTGGGCATTACCGCGGCGCTTCGACCGGGGTAGTCTACCATGCAGTTGTGCACTCTAGTATGGAGTAATTTAGTGCCTGGCAAGTGGACCCCGATGCTGGCTGTCCCACATGTCAGCAAAAGTGAGTAGCAAGGTTCCCGACGACCGTCGAGGAGGATCTGCGAGGTAGAGCGTGTCCACTGTTTCTGGAAAACAAAAATGATTACAGCAAGCATTTCCACTCTTACGACGGAGGAGTGCGAAACACGGCAGCCATTTGAACACACAGTACTCCTACTACTAGGCATGTGCAGTGGTTCATACGGCAGTACCATAATATTGTTGCTAGTTTAGTAAGATATGACAATAAAAAATGATGTTGTGCGCATGCCAACTATGAACAGTAATGTAACATGCCCCTTTTTTGACTGTTCGATCGAGAATGAATGACGTGCTCAATGTTAACAGAACTAGGTCTACATTGCAAGGAGAGTACGGTGCTACAGTACTCCACGGAAAATGAACCATATGAAGCATGAATCAGTGTTAGGTAGGGTGTATGAAGGGTGCATGGGAGCAAAGGTTCCCTTCTCGACCCACTTTTGGGTGTTTGGCAGAGTGCATGAAGGGTGCATGAGTCCACACTAGGTTAACACAAATACACTAGGAGCATGCAAAGCATGCATGAAGAGGGGTGCTGAGATGAGCATGCACGAAGAGGGAACAACTATATTGAGATGAGAATGCAACCAAACACACCCGCATGCTTTGTGCTACAATGACTGATCTGCACCGTCTCAGTTTGATCCAACGGTCATGTTGCACCGAGACATGCCCATGCAGAGGACGCCTAAACACCACTGAAGTCCCTCTACTTCTCGAGGCGCACGACGTTGGTGATGCAGGGTGCCACCACCCACAGAGCCCGCTCTTGATCGACGGGAGCCAGCTCATCAAAGACGGTGTCCCATGGCATGAATGGATTCCGGTGATGAAGCCCTGAGAGGATTTGCCCGACAACGGCGACGGCCGCCCGCAACCCCTCCCTGTCCAGCTCCGTCCCCATCATCGCGTGGTGATGGCTCAGCTCCTCAGAGATATAGGTGAAGAAGGAGACCAGGTCAGGAAGCCGCAGCTCGTTGAAGTCGATGGGATGGTCGAACGGGTTTAGCCCGACGGCCGGCATGGTCACGCTGGCACGATGGTAGGCATCACGCAGCCGCAACACATGCGTGGCAACATGGTCCAGCAAGTACTTGAGGCGATCCTGGACCTCGTCATGATCGGCCCGCTCGTGCTCCAGCCAGCTCACCTAACCGCCTATCGTATCTCCCGCTTTCTACAGCAACACCGCCGACGCCTCGAGCATCTTTGTGGTGGACGCCTACCGCTTTTGAAGCTCCGTGAACTCCCACACATAAAGGAGGAGCATGGCACTCCTCTCCTCCTTGAGCTCATGGAGCTCCATGTCCTTGGCCCTGAGCTCCGCATCCTTGGCATGGAGCTCCTGTGTCAGGCGCCTCACCTTAGAGTCCGTCATCTGGTGCGCTGCCATGGAACCAGGTAGAAGCAATGGGGAGAGGAAGCAAAGGGGGTGAAACGGCTGAAAGGCAATGCAATCTACGGGAATCCGGAGGGAGCCAGCCGAGGAGCAGGGTGAATCTTTTGGTTTTCACCATGGGAAAACACCAGTTGATGACTTTTCACTTCTGGGAGCAGTGGGTTTTACAGGCGGAGTCATCATGACTAATTGCTACCATGCCTGCTCCCGTCAATCAAAAAAATAAAAATCCTGCCGCGCCTGCCGCACCCAAAGACCAGTGCAACGCAGTGGTGGATATTTAAATTTACCTACCGGCAAGGAGAGAAAAAAAGGGGTGAAAAAACAAATGTGATGGCGGCCTAGCTAATCGGTCGCACTAGCCCAACTAGCTAGCCACCGTGCTTCACTGATGTACTTGGCGGGAAAGGTGGGCTTTTGTGATTTGACGACTCATTTACTTGCTTCGGCGCTATGACCGAGGAGGACCCAGAAAACACGTAGTAGGGTGTCCCACGTCTTGGCAAGGAAGAAAATATGTGTGCACCACCTGGGAGGACCCAAAAACCATGCGGTAGGGTGTGCCACGTCTCGGCACGGAGGAAAAATGTGCGTGTAAAAATAAACTATATCAAACTACCTATGGTTCGACCTCGGGACCCAGCCAGTTGGTCGAAAACACCCCACTAGCCACACAGCTTCATCATGCTAATGTGGCATGGAGGATAGGTGTGGTTAGCTTCATCTCGACCAGCCACAACGTCTCTTGTTCTAGGCGATTCATCTATTTTCCAAGCATTTTTTTATTGAAAATAACACCATGGCAAGCTCACGCCGCTCTTCGTGTGTGCCCGTGCATCTAAAGGTTGTACTACTAGATGGAGAGGAGAGAGAGATGGCAGACATGGGACCCACCAGTAAGTCAGTCAACGTTAATGCACCTGCTGACGAGCCACTCCCTCTACTCTACTCAACGTAATACTGTATAAAATCAAGTTATGACAAAGCCAATAACCGTTGCGGTTTCAGGCTATTGGCGTACACTTTGTACTCTAGGTTGCTGGTTCAAATCTCATCCTTCAGATTTGTTAGTTTTAGGTCCAAATTTGATCAATGACATGTGGGCCTCCCGTGTGTTGTTCCGATATTTCAGTGAAGGATGGTTTTTTTGCACAAACACTTTGCGCGGTTAGACAAGTTACGGCACCAGTTACACGTATTTTGCAAGGTTAGGAACAAAAATGACAACGGCATAGAATATCACATGTTCCCTGCAGCTAAGATGCTATGGTGATATGAGATTTTACGTTGTTGGATCTGAGATCCAATGGCTTGGGAGTAGTCTTTATAATTATGTGTAATTTCCAAACTCTCCAAGGGTTTTTTTTTGCAAAAAAAACATTCAGGCCTCGTGTGAGCCACTGGATCTTGGATCCAACGGCTCCCAGTAGCTCATATTAGGTGCTCCCGCAGCTTAATTAGCCGCTACGGTGATACGAGCATCTAGGTCGTTGGATCTGAGATCCAATGCCATGTGCGTAGTATTTGTACTTTCTGCGCAATTCCTAAACTTTTTGAGGCCTATATTGTAAAAACATTCAAACCTCCTACTGCGAGCCATTAGATCTCCCGGGAACTCGTATCACCATAGAATCTATGGTGTGGGAGCACCTCATATTCCCTCGTGCGAGAAAACATCAGGTGCTCTCACAGCTTGGATGCTACGGTGATACGAGCTTTGAGGTCGTTCGATCTGAGATCCAATGGCATCTGAGTAGTCTTTGTGCTTGTGGGCTGTGCCCAAACTCTTTGGGGACTTTTCTGCAAAAATATTTGAACCAACAAGGAGGCGTTGGATCTCAGATCCAACGGCTCCGAGGAGCTTGTATCACCACATCATCTAAGGTGTGGTAGCACGTGATATTCTTAAACACAAGAGAATATGAGGTCTTCCCTCATCTTAGATGCTACGATGATACGAGCTTCGAGGCCGTTGGATATGGGATCCAAGGGCATCTGAGTAGTTTTTGTACTAATTGTGTGCAATTCCCAAACTCATTAAGGTTTCTTGTAAAAATATTAAGACATCTTGTGAGCCGCTATATCTCAGATCTACACGCTCCAAGGAACACGTATCACCATATAGCATCTATGGTGTGGGGGCACATGATATTCTCCCGGGGGGGGGTGCACAACCCATCGGTGTTTGGGAGGGTGGGGACAAATATAATGTTCAAAAAATATAATCTAAACAATCCTAAACAGAGTTTCACAATTTTATCTAAGGTCGAGGGGTTACCTCCCGACAATCTACATAGCTCCGCCTATGCAAGAGGTGTAGTGGGAGCGTCTAGGTGTGAGAGAGACGACGCGAGAAAGCAAGGTCAATCGAGTCATTTATAGAGGGAGAGATCGAGTGAGTGTGTCCTAGTGTACACTCGAATGTTAAAGACGATACACAGAGATATCGTGCGGCAAAGCTGCAGTGAGGGCTGGAGGGAGACAGTTACCGAGAGTGGCCTAGATAGACTTTGTGTGTGCGCGCATGGTGAAGGTGTTTTACAAAGGCAATGTACGTGTCTTGAGAGAGAGAGGGAGGGTTTGTCATGGAGGGCACGACGAGGTTGTGTGTGAGAAATACATTTGTTGAGAGTGTGTGGGCGGGTGTGACATAAATGGAGATCAAAACGTGAAGAGAAATAATGAGCGTGTGTGTGTCGGATACCAATAGCTCTATTAACAAAGAAATGAAGATCGATCTATACATGAAGTATGTGTGGTGGTTGGGGGGTGTCGATGGAGAGACCTAAGCACAACATTTGCATGTACATAGTACTAGACTTAATATTCATGTTTCAATTTATTATGCATTTTAAATATTGAATTGAGGACCATGCATGGCTTACATTTTAGTTTTGAATTCGTGTCATACATGCATGGTCATACATCCACGTTGAGATCACTATATCACAAACTCACTCTAATTCAAGAACTCGTCATAAATCAATTACCGTGCCTTTTGGAATGACCAGTTATTTGCAAGGAATACGGGCATTGTAATACATATAGATTCATTCGGCAATTTTAAAAAAAGATTCCTTTCGCATTCTCGAATGGTAGCACCCGACGGCGTACCAGCCACACCCGGGCTCGTGTCCTGGTGGTGCCATGCGTGGTACGCACATTAGCCAACCCCAACCAAAAGAACCGCGGTATTAAACTTCACGCCTCCACTCGAGCCTCCGCGTTTCTAGTTGAAATATCTGGCGGCCAGAATTCCAGCCCTAGGAAATTCCCCTCATGTCCCCGGTCCATAATGACAATCGATGAACAATGGAGGGATGCTTTAGTAACTAGCCCACGTTACCTAGTGTGCCGAGCATGGTTCAATTCCCTTGGTCGCCGCTACCCAAGGTCACCCGTCAACTCCATTGCATAGTACTAATAGTACTACACTAGGATGAGCACAGAATGGAGCTCCGTTTGTTGATTTTGTTCGTGCATTGTTCGTGCCTACTAGAGTTACTATATCAGGCAATGCACTGATACGGTGGGATTATCTTTTTACTCTGCATATATAACTTGTCTGAAGTCTAACTAAGCAAAATGTTTGACCAAATCCTTTCTTAAGAAATATTAACATCTACAACAGTAAAGATGTATGGCTTGAAAATTTGTTTCATGATGCAGGTTATGATATTGTTTCGAATCCTGGATTTTAAATTCCAGAAAATCCAAAACTGACCTGAAATTCATGAAACTGAGCATGGTCACGTGATATGGCACAAATAGGCTATCGTATTTTTTTGTTCAATTTGAGATGCTGTTTATGAAAAGTTGCACAAATGAAGAGCCAAGGTATTTTGGAACAAAGACATGCCACGTTAACGCGAATGGTTTCACTATTCAAACTGTGGGCGTTAGACCTACGTGCCGCCACGAGTCCTGCTTCTCATTGGCAGGTGCCATCCAAGCAAGCGTGTGAGTTGACGGGAGGCGTGCGAGCAGACCGCTACGCCGGCTGACTGGGAGGCATGCAAGCAGGCCGCTGCGCAGGCTCACCGGGAGGCGAGCCCTTTGACCAGGCTCCGCCGCCCACCTTCCTCCCAACTGCCCCCACTTTTAATGGTGCCGACACCGCATTTTAAATCACCCTAGCACTCCCCGGTCTCGCTACAATCTTCTCTCTTTCTCTCGGATTCTCCTATCGACTACCTCCAACCAGCCTGACCTCACCGTATGCCATGCCGCATCAGGATGGTCTGCCCTTAGTCTTCCAGTTTCCTGAGGAAGACACCCAGCCGGAGTCTCAAGAACATAAGGCGCTTTGGGACGAGCTTGAACAGGCCTTGCGGGAAGACGCCGCGCATGTCCCCGCTCCCGTTCTAGCACCCGTCGCCCCGACTGCGCCAACGCCCATCCCCGTGGCATTGATGGCCTGGGAGCCGCACATTGTCACCGAGCTTGAAGCCATGGGGTTCCACGAGGTCCCCGCTGACTTTCACGTGCCCGTGCACCTGCCAACATATGCGCCTGCACGTGCACTGACGTGTGCGCCCGTGCTGGTACCCGTGCACACGAATGTCTCGCCGTGCCGTTGCCAGAGCCTGTCCCAGCGCCGGTGCCAATGCCCCCCTCGGCGGCATGGATAGCCGCCGTCGACCGCTTCCTTACACCAACGCCAGTCGCCTCCTCCCGCCAGTTGACTGGCTCCTGGAGACCGAAGTCCAGAACATTCTGGCCTTCCTTGAAGCTAGGGCCAACGTCTAGGAGTACACCAACAACGGCACAAGACGCCGCCGTCGCCGCCGGTCAGTGGCCCGACGACACACAGAGCATAGTAGAGGAGCCGCTTCCCGCCGCAAGATGCCTCCGCCGCTGCCGCGTGATTTAAATATGCCATGAAAAACGTTCGGATTGCCATGCTTAAAATCCGAACATTTGGGATTTATCATTTGCGTTTATTTTAGTTTGATCGTGGTATGAATGTAAAGTTGTAGTCAGACTGAATGAAATCTATGGTTTGATCGATTGAATGTTCTGCTAGAGCCATATCAAATTAAATATAAAACGTCATCAAGCTACATGTATTCCTTCTCATCGCAAACATTTCATATTAAATACCACGTCAATTCCAAATATTATTTTAGGGAAGTCAGTTCCAAATACTTGTAGGGCGCGAGCAGTCCCCTTGTTCGAGCACTAGGTGATACATCTATTTATCCACGCATTTAATTGTTAGTAGATACTACTAGACTAACTTGTCTGTCACGGTCACTTTTCTTCCTAAACTTGTTACATATAATACTAGTACTATTATTATGTGAAACTAGTGCCGTAACTTGTGAACGCGTCCAGATTCAGTCAACGGCCACACCGCCCGCGTGTTCTTCGTGTTTGCCCGTGCGTCTAAACGCAAAAGGGGAGGAGAGAGCGAGAGAGCAGACATGGAACCCACCAGTAAGTGAAGTGGAATAGTACGTGCTCACGAGCCGGTCCCACTAATGTACTAAAGTTAATACGGAAACATGTTATCCATTAAATAGGTTGTGGTAATATAAAAACATTATATCAACAAAGGGGAGTACAACAAACGTTGCTACTATGTTGCCTATTGACGTGTGGCTTGAAGGCCCTTGCCGCATGTTCGATCCTCGTCCTTTTTCATTTTTAATTTATACTAGTAAGGTACACGTGCATTGCACGCATGAGATTTGGCAACCAAATTATGAATAAATACCACACCATAGCATGTAAGCTTTGATTCATATATGCATGATGTAGATGTTCATTTAATTCTTATAGTTCATCTCATTCAAAATCAATAAGTTTTATAAAAAAGTCCCCCCCCCCCCCCCCCCCCCCCCCCCCCCCCCCCCCCCCCCCCCCCCCCCCCCCCCCCCCCCCCCCCCCCCCCCCCCCCCCCCCCCCCCCCCCCCCCCCCCCCCCCCCCCCCCCCCCCCCCCCCCCCCCCCCCCCCCCCCCCCCCCCCCCCCCCCCCCCCCCCCCCCCCCCCCCCCCCCCCCCCCCCCCCCCCCCCCCCCCCCCCCCCCCCCCCCCCCCCCCCCCCCCCCCCCCCCCCCATGGTGCTCGGATTTGCCATCTCTACACCGTCGGATTGGCTTCATCCAACGACCATATTTCAAAGTTATTCGCACACTATATAGGGGTGTAGATATGGTTCCAAATTTGCTCCATGGTAGTTGGGCCCCCCGGTGTGTAGTTTGTAGCACTTTAATTTCTGGGTCAAAATTTGTTCCATTACAGGTGGACTCCGGGTGTGTAGTTTGTAGCTTATTTGTAATAATTAAAGAGAACACCAGAGTTTTTTTGCAAAAATACCATGGTGAGACGTGGAAGGTTAGAAAGGGCATGCGAGAGAGCGGTGACCGATCCAGAGGGAGAACAATTGGGGGAGGGGCGGGGGTTGCAACTGTGTTTGGAGTAGTTGTGGGGTGAATGCTACAAAAATATAATCTAAACCCACCGTAATAAATGCCTTCACAAATTAATCGAAGGCTGGAGTCCCACTCGCAATGTAAATAGCTCCGGCTCTGCGAGGGATGGAGAGGTACCTTCAATGTGTGGAAGAGACGGCGTGAGAAAGTGAGGTCAATCGAGACATAGATAGAGAGACAAAGTGAGTGTGCCCCTACATTCGTTGAAAAGATATATATGCTGTGGATAGATATTGTTCGATTGAGCTTTTGGGAAGGGTGAGGGATGTAAGAGAGAGCTTGAGAGATGATCCAGTCACAGACAGGTACACATATCATTTGTGCGTGGGAGGAAGCAAGGTCAATAGATACATAGATAAAGAGAGAGAGATTAAACGAGTGTGGGTCATCATGCGATCGAAAGAGTGAGACAGGTTGGAGAGAGTGACCTAGATAGACAATGTGCGTGTGAGAGTATACACTATGAATATGTCAAATCAGGCCCAAACATGGAGATATATCGTTTGTGTGTGAGAAAGAGCGAGGTCAATCGAGTCATGCATAGAGAGAGAGAAAGAGATTGAGCGAGCATGGGCTGCCATGAGGTCGAATGAGTGGAACGGCTTGGAGAAACTGGTCTAGATAGACAATCTGCGTGAGAGAGTATAAAGTGTGTCGATCAAGGCCCGAACAGGGAGATATATCGTTTGTGTGTGAGAGAAAGCCCCCCCCCCCCCCCCCCCCCCCCCCCCCCCCCCCCCCCCCCCCCCCCCCCCCCCCCCCCCCCCCCCCCCCCCCCCCCCCCCCCCCCCCCCCCCCCCCCCCCCCCCCCCCCCCCCCCCCCCCCCCCCCCCCCCCCCCCCCCCCCCCCCCCCCCCCCCCCCCCCCCCCCCCCCCCCCCCCCCCCCCCCCCCCCCCCCCCCCCCCCCCCCCCCCCCCCCCCCCCCCCCCCCCCCCCCCCCCCCCCCCCCCCCCCCCCCCCCCCCCCCCCCCCCCCCCCCCCCCCCCCCCCCCCCCCCCCCCCCCCCCCCCCCCCCCCCCCCCCCCCCCCCCCCCCCCCCCCCCCCCCCCCCCCCCCCCCCCCCCCCCCCCCCCCCCCCCCCCCCCCCCCCCCCCCCCCCCCCCCCCCCCCCCCCCCCCCCCCCCCCCCCCCCCCCCCCCCCCCCCCCCCCCCCCCCCCCCCCCCCCCCCCCCCCCCCCCCCCCCCCCCCCCCCCCCCCCCCCCCCCCCCCCCCCCCCCCCCCCCCCCCCCCCCCCCCCCCCCCCCCCCCCCCCCCCCCCCCCCCCCCCCCCCCCCCCCCCCCCCCCCCCCCCCCCCCCCCCCCCCCCCCCCCCCCCCCCCCCCCCCCCCCCCCCCCCCCCCCCCCCCCCCCCCCCCCCCCCCCCCCCCCCCCCCCCCCCCCCCCCCCCCCCCCCCCCCCCCCCCCCCCCCCCCCCCCCCCCCCCCCCCCCCCCCCCCCCCCCCCCCCCCCCCCCCCCCCCCCCCCCCCCCCCCCCCCCCCCCCCCCCCCCCCCCCCCCCCCCCCCCCCCCCCCCCCCCCCCCCCCCCCCCCCCCCCCCCCCCCCCCCCCCCCCCCCCCCCCCCCCCCCCCCCCCCCCCCCCCCCCCCCCCCCCCCCCCCCCCCCCCCCCCCCCCCCCCCCCCCCCCCCCCCCCCCCCCCCCCCCCCCCCCCCCCCCCCCCCCCCCCCCCCCCCCCCCCCCCCCCCCCCCCCCCCCCCCCCCCCCCCCCCCCCCCCCCCCCCCCCCCCCCCCCCCCCCCCCCCCCCCCCCCCCCCCCCCCCCCCCCCCCCCCCCCCCCCCCCCCCCCCCCCCCCCCCCCCCCCCCCCCCCCCCCCCCCCCCCCCCCCCCCCCCCCCCCCCCCCCCCCCCCCCCCCCCCCCCCCCCCCCCCCCCCCCCCCCCCCCCCCCCCCCCCCCCCCCCCCCCCCCCCCCCCCCCCCCCCCCCCCCCCCCCCCCCCCCCCCCCCCCCCCCCCCCCCCCCCCCCCCCCCCCCCCCCCCCCCCCCCCCCCCCCCCCCCCCCCCCCCCCCCCCCCCCCCCCCCCCCCCCCCCCCCCCCCCCCCCCCCCCCCCCCCCCCCCCCCCCCCCCCCCCCCCCCCCCCCCCCCCCCCCCCCCCCCCCCCCCCCCCCCCCCCCCCCCCCCCCCCCCCCCCCCCCCCCCCCCCCCCCCCCCCCCCCCCCCCCCCCCCCCCCCCCCCCCCCCCCCCCCCCCCCCCCCCCCCCCCCCCCCCCCCCCCCCCCCCCCCCCCCCCCCCCCCCCCCCCCCCCCCCCCCCCCCCCCCCCCCCCCCCCCCCCCCCCCCCCCCCCCCCCCCCCCCCCCCCCCCCCCCCCCCCCCCCCCCCCCCCCCCCCCCCCCCCCCCCCCCCCCCCCCCCCCCCCCCCCCCCCCCCCCCCCCCCCCCCCCCCCCCCCCCCCCCCCCCCCCCCCCCCCCCCCCCCCCCCCCCCCCCCCCCCCCCCCCCCCCCCCCCCCCCCCCCCCCCCCCCCCCCCCCCCCCCCCCCCCCCCCCCCCCCCCCCCCCCCCCCCCCCCCCCCCCCCCCCCCCCCCCCCCCCCCCCCCCCCCCCCCCCCCCCCCCCTCAGCCCCGAGGGTGGACTACTCCCTCCTCATCATAGTGGCCACCGGGATGATGAAGATGGCCACCGGTGATGATTTCCCCCTCTGACAGGGTGCCGGAATGGGGTCTGGATTGGTTTTTCATGGCTACAGAGGCTTGTGGTGACGGAACTTCTAATCTAGGGTTATTTCTGATGGTTTCTCTATTTATAGGATTTTTTGGCATCGGTTTCACGAGAAGATGGGCCTCAAGGTGAGCACAACCCACCACGCCATGGGTTGGGCTCCAGGCGCACCCCGGTGGGTTGTGCTCTCCTCGTGGCTCTTCTGGCCCTCCCACGAAGCTTCGGGGGTCTCTTTTGTTCCAAAAAAATCATCAAAAAGTTTCAACTCATTTGGAGAACTTTCATTTTTGCACAAAAAACAACACCACGGTAGTTCTGCTGAAAACAGCGTCAGTCCGGGTTAGTTCCATGCAAATCATACCAAAACCATACAAATTTTTGTAAACATGGCATGAATACTTCATAAATTATAGATACATTGGACACATATCAATTGTAAGATTTGAATTGAGGACCATGCATATGGCTTTCGTATTTATTTCAAAGTCGTGCCATACTAGGTTTGGAAAGGTTGATATTGACTCGATTGTTGTGGTATTTTGTATGTGTGTGGTCATATGCTTGAATCCATCCAAAGTTTTCTCACTACCATGGTGGTCATCTTATACATATATGATTTTGTATTAAAAAAGTAGCATGGATACCCTTAAATGCAAAATCCACGTTAGAATTGGAGATCGCTATGTGACAAACACACTCTAATTCAAAGAACTCCTCATTAATTAATTCATAGTATCTCGTTTCGAAGGACTAATTATTTGCAAGGAAAACACGGGCATGGTAATACATAATACAAGATTCGTTTGCCAATGAAAGAAGATTCATTTGCATTCTCAAATGTAGGCACACCAGGCAGACCAGGGTCGTGTCGTGGTGGTCGCGTGTGTCGTACGGACGCTAGCACGCCCTCCCTCCTCCCCCCCCCCCCCCCCCCCCCCCCCCCCCCCCCCCCCCCCCCCCCCCCCCCCCCCCCCCCCCCCCCCCCCCCCCCCCCCCCCCCCCCCCCCCCCCCCCCCCCCCCCCCCCCCCCCCCCCCCCCCCCCCCCCCCCCCCCCCCCCCCCCCCCCCCCCCCCCCCCCCCCCCCCCCCCCCCCCCCCCCCCCCCCCCCCCCCCCCCCCCCCCCCCCCCCCCCCCCCCCCCCCCCCCCCCCCCCCCCCCCCCCCCCCCCCCCCCCCCCCCCCCCCCCCCCCCCCCCCCCCCCCCCCCCCCCCCCCCCCCCCCCCCCCCCCCCCCCCCCCCCCCCCCCCCCCCCCCCCCCCCCCCCCCCCCCCCCCCCCCCCCCCCCCCCCCCCCCCCCCCCCCCCCCCCCCCCCCCCCCCCCCCCCCCCCCCCCCCCCCCCCCCCCCCCCCCCCCCCCCCCCCCCCCCCCCCCCCCCCCCCCCCCCCCCCCCCCCCCCCCCCCCCCCCCCCCCCCCCCCCCCCCCCCCCCCCCCCCCCCCCCCCCCCCCCCCCCCCCCCCCCCCCCCCCCCCCCCCCCCCCCCCCCCCCCCCCCCCCCCCCCCCCCCCCCCCCCCCCCCCCCCCCCCCCCCCCCCCCCCCCCCCCCCCCCCCCCCCCCCCCCCCCCCCCCCCCCCCCCCCCCCCCCCCCCCCCCCCCCCCCCCCCCCCCCCCCCCCCCCCCCCCCCCCCCCCCCCCCCCCCCCCCCCCCCCCCCCCCCCCCCCCCCCCCCCCCCCCCCCCCCCCCCCCCCCCCCCCCCCCCCCCCCCCCCCCCCCCCCCCCCCCCCCCCCCCCCCCCCCCCCCCCCCCCCCCCCCCCCCCCCCCCCCCCCCCCCCCCCCCCCCCCCCCCCCCCCCCCCCCCCCCCCCCCCCCCCCCCCCCCCCCCCCCCCCCCCCCCCCCCCCCCCCCCCCCCCCCCCCCCCCCCCCCCCCCCCCCCCCCCCCCCCCCCCCCCCCCCCCCCCCCCCCCCCCCCCCCCCCCCCCCCCCCCCCCCCCCCCCCCCCCCCCCCCCCCCCCCCCCCCCCCCCCCCCCCCCCCCCCCCCCCCCCCCCCCCCCCCCCCCCCCCCCCCCCCCCCCCCCCCCCCCCCCCCCCCCCCCCCCCCCCCCCCCCCCCCCCCCCCCCCCCCCCCCCCCCCCCCCCCCCCCCCCCCCCCCCCCCCCCCCCCCCCCCCCCCCCCCCCCCCCCCCCCCCCCCCCCCCCCCCCCCCCCCCCCCCCCCCCCCCCCCCCCCCCCCCCCCCCCCCCCCCCCCCCCCCCCCCCCCCCCCCCCCCCCCCCCCCCCCCCCCCCCCCCCCCCCCCCCCCCCCCCCCCCCCCCCCCCCCCCCCCCCCCCCCCCCCCCCCCCCCCCCCCCCCCCCCCCCCCCCCCCCCCCCCCCCCCCCCCCCCCCCCCCCCCCCCCCCCCCCCCCCCCCCCCCCCCCCCCCCCCCCCCCCCCCCCCCCCCCCCCCCCCCCCCCCCCTCTGGTAGATGGCCTCGACGTTTCCTCAAGCCATGAAAATGTACTATAATTTGTTTGTCATCAATTCCTGCAAATCTCTCTCCCTCTCTCTCAACATAGCAGATCATCATTAGACACCAAATCCTTGAATGGGAGCTTGCAAAATGCTTGCATTAGATCCCTCATTAGACACTATATGTTCATCACCATGAGCATGTAAAATGCTTGCATCAAATCCTTCATTAGCAGTCTATTCATTAGACACTTCAGGCTCAAGAACAACATGAGCTTGTATGTTTGCACCGAAAACTTGATTAGACACATCAGGTTCAGTCAGTTCAGTATTGATTGGGGGAGTTATAAAACAAGCAGAAATTGGTTTAATTTTCTTATAGATTCCCTACATACAAGCAGTTTTACAACATCGTCAGGTTTAACTATTGGCCAAAAATTGAATAGTTGAATTAGATATAATCAGGGATGTGATGTACCTGCTCTTTGCGCATGCTGCTCTTGCAAGCTGTGACTGTCCATTTGCGTAAGCTCGATGCCATGTCCGTGCTGCCGCCGCTGCCTCCCACGCAGGCTACACCCAGGGTTGGATCTTCATCTTCTTGTCCTTCCATTCGCTTGAAGCCCAGTGACCGGCGTCCAATGAGAGCATGAGGAAGTGCTGTCTCGGTCTGTCCAGCGGCGGCTAGGTTAGGAGCAAACCAGACTGGAGGCTAGAGCGAACGAATTGGGGATTTTTCTTGCTGTCGATCGATATGGGAGGCGCTCATTTGGGCCGCGAGCCTGCTATAGGGCCTGCCTTGCACTTACGATATTGGCCCATCCAAATTGAAATGGTTTTCTTCATTTTTTACATTGCTTGCTCATGCGCTGGGACGAACAAAACTAGCCTGGGCCAACCTGGACGACTCAAACTAGGTGCACACTTTCCAGCCACCCGAGGCGGCCGCCCATACCAACCCCTATAGTGGCGTCACCCCTTTTTACGTGTATGATTGGGGTAGTGAAAAATATTCCAGTGGCGCTTTTGATTTACCCACCCCCCCCCCCCCCCCCCCCCCCCCCCCCCCCCCCCCCCCCCCCCCCCCCCCCCCCCCCCCCCCCCCCCCCCCCCCCCCCCCCCCCCCCCCCCCCCCCCCCCCCCCCCCCCCCCCCCCCCCCCCCCCCCCCCCCCCCCCCCCCCCCCCCCCCCCCCCCCCCCCCCCCCCCCCCCCCCCCCCCCCCCCCCCCCCCCCCCCCCCCCCCCCCCCCCCCCCCCCCCCCCCCCCCCCCCCCCAGTGTGGGAAGAAAGAAGTATTGGGACAGCGTATCCAAGCAATTGATGCGATGGACTCCTTCGTAGAACCATGTAAGCAAAAAGAAGTTGCATTGTGCCTGTACAAAGAGCTAGCGTAAGTTCAGTTACCTGCTTCTCGGAATTTTAGTTAGCCACTGATTGCAAAATTGTTCAATTACATTGCTTGGCTTAATTTAGTTTGCTACTGATTACATAATGCCATAGCCTGTTAATCCTATTATAGACTGCGCCTATCTATGTGTTTGATACTTACTGTTAAGAATTACGTGTTTGCCTGAACTTAAATAGCTACTTAAGTACGTAGATAGCTGGTCATATGTACTTCTAGGGTGCAGCAAAATTCATGTGTAATTTACGTTCTGATACCCTATTTGTTTAAATGGTTTGCTGTTATCACTTGTAGCACTAGTAATGTTTGCATGTTCATAGACAGACAACTGTTAGGTTTATATGAGGGACAACGTCTTTTTAACTTATATATATATATAGGCAAAATTGTGTCTATCATAGCTTGCTAGGGAAATAGCTATCATAGCCACACAATGCATGCGTCGTGATTCGTGTTGACCATGTGGGGGTTAAATTAAAGAGGTGTTTGTGATGTGCTTTGCAGCCCATGTGCCAGAGAAAAGGTGTGCCACTGTCAGCATGCAGCGGTCCATGGTGTTGTACGTCAGAAGAACCAGGGGGACAAGGATCCATGTGCATGACGCTTGCAACATTTTTGGAACCTGAAGCCAAAACGGAGAAACCTCAGGACCTTACGTGAACATGTGGGTGAGTCACGGACAAAGCCCCACGTTCAAATGAATTAATTGGGTGGCTTAAAAATGAGTTTGTTTTTGGAGACGAGACAGGACGGGCGGAGGAACGGTCGCGCGGAAAAGAAGTACTTGGGGCGTTTGCATGCTTGCCGAACTTGATCGACCTTTTTTCTGTTGCATACGCGCACGTAAAAACTAATGACGAATCAATTCAACTCAAATCGAATGGAAGACAAGAAAAGAAACTCGGCGACTAATTGATTCGATCGCCTTAATTAGCTTGATTCGATACGATTTTCTTCTTTGAACATGGTAAACATGGATTTCTCCCCAAATTAAACATGGTAAACGCGGTGGTTGTCGTCGGTCTCCAAAACTACTACGTCGTTTGACTTGAGGATTTCGGCCAGTGCACGGAATCAAAGACGTATGTAGTAAAACTATTTATGTGGGCAGCAGGCTG
The DNA here is from genome assembly GCA_036873465.1 of Thinopyrum obtusiflorum. Lineage (NCBI taxonomy): Eukaryota > Viridiplantae > Streptophyta > Magnoliopsida > Poales > Poaceae > Thinopyrum > Thinopyrum obtusiflorum. Next base: position 238,867 of record JAAAWM010012235.1, read on the forward strand.
ACCATATATACTACTAGCATGAATTGGTATGCCACAAATGAATTTTATTTTTCCCTTGCACTTACGCCATCCAAGCTGGACACAGGTGACTAGCTGTTTCCCTAACGACATCCTTCATAAAAGATTTAGATAAATGTTGATTGGCTGTCACAATAGACACAACTATGATTCAGACATTTAAATCCAGAGAACTAAATTCAAGCAGTATGAAACATTGGTCATAAAAGCCGGTCATGCATAATACAACAATGACAAGGTACCGCTGAAAATCAAAGATGGGCCCGTTGAAATTAACTTTGAAGCACCGGTAACCCTTGCTTATGGAACTGATATCATATACCAAAGATGTGAACAGCTTTATTACACACTCAAAACCGAGGAAATATTTCATGAAGAACCACAGAGGATGGAGCGCCAAAGAATAACTATCTTGGGTGGAACCGTCGACATCAAGGATGGAGCCGATGGATTTAGGGCTGGGGAACCGGTGACTGTGGTTTGGGAACCGCTGAAAATCAAAGATGGGCCCATTGAAGTTAACTCTGAAGCACCGGTAACCCTTGCTCATAGAACCGATATCATATACCAAAGACGCGAACCGCTTTATTACACACTCGGAACCGAGGAAATATCTCATGAAGAACCAGCGTCGTGCGTGTTCGGCACCACGAAGCCTAAAGGATGCCGGCTCATTTGTCTAGTACACCTAGTATGATGGCTGCACTACTGGACGGGGGAGGCTGCGGTACACTAAGTCACGAACAAAAATTGGCTACTGGCTTTGAATTGCGTAAGTATTCGATAACGAGCTTAAATAGGCATGCATTACTATGGCAGGCAGGTGGTGTGTTGTGAAACTCTGTACATGCATTGAAAGAGCATCCTCACTTGCGGGTATGTCAAATACGATTTTCAAACCCACAAGACTATATCACATGACCCCACAAGAAAAAAGACTACATCCCATGAAGATCGCAAAAAAAAGACCATATACCATGAGCCGTATGACAGTAGAACACATGTATATCGCGGACGCGCGACCCATGCACATCAGAAGGATAGGCGCATTACACGGATGAGTATGTACACGTCTTGTAGGTTCAATGCATGGCTCTCATAGGTTCCTCTCAAGCATAAACATGGATCTATCGCTACTATCGGACAGAACCGGCGGTCATCTCAGTGATGGGCATCACATTCGTAATAACGGGACGTAACAGTGTGCTGTACATATCGGAACCTGCTGGAAATGCCGTTCGGTCGACGGAACCTGAGACATACGAACGCTTGTGACGACCACTCCTTCGTAAGCACATGCAAGACAGGCTTTTTGTCAGCCCATTAGGCATAAAGCGGCCAGAACCGGCCTGCCGCCACTGCTAAATTAGCACAGCACATGAGCTTGAGAGGGTACCACACCAAACAGCTAGTACGAATCACAAAGCAGACCAACGGTACTGATAGCTATTTCTAGGGTAAGCTATGATAGAAAATCCCTCTCCTATATATATATGTGTGTGTGTGTGTGTGTGTGTGTCGGAATCATTTTGCTTACATCAAAGATATTTACAGATGTCTGTGTTGCTGGTAAATGGTACCGACTTGTTACTTTAATACGTTGCCAAGAACTTGTTAGTTTTACTAGTTCATGTGTAATTAAATACGTTGCCAAAACTGGTTAGTTTTACTAGTTTGATGTTAGTTTCTTATGGATCTTGCAACACTTTATTTATGATTGCTAACATTCAAGTTTGCAGGATCCAACTGAAACTCCGTTGGCACAACAGGTATGTTTTCAAAAACTTCCTTCTTTACCTGGTTTGCTGCTGTAACTTGTTGTTGTAATCATCTTACCAACTTCAAGTTTTCAGGATCCAATTGGAAGTCCAATTGCACAGCAGGTACATTTTCAAAAATATATTTGTGTAATAGGTTTGCTGCTGTAACTTGTTGCTCTAATCAAGTTACTGACTACTCAACTTTTTAGGATCCAAGAGAAACTCAAATGCCACAACAGGTTCCTTTTGCAAAACTTGTTTGTTTAACTGCTTTGCGGCTGCAACCGGTTGCTCTAATCATGTTACTGGCTACTCAACTTTGCAGGACCCAAGAGAAACTCCAATGCCACAATAGGTACCTTTTGCAAAACTTGTTTGTTTAACTGCTTTGCTGCTGCAACCGGTTACAATGATGTTAATAACTACTTTTCAGTATCCAATCAAAACTCTTTAATTCCTTGTTTGTTTAACTGGTTTGCTGTTCTAACTCCCAGTTGAGATGTTTTGCTAACTTCAACTTTTCGGAATCCAATCAGAACTTTAATGGAAAAACAGGTTAGCCCCATGGACGTTGTATCATCCCACAGCAGTGGCACCGGCCCAATCGTGCATCATGAATTGCCAACTGCTGATGCTCTAGAGGCTAAACTATTGGTAGAAAGAGATTCTGCTTCTGCACTTAGAGATGAAGTTGACATGTTGAGGAAGCAAACAGCACAATCACAAGCAGTACTCAAGACAACCATTAAATATTTGGTGGATTTCAAAACGAAGCAAGCTGAGACTGACCGCATTGTTAAGGTCCTGAAGGAAAAAAGGAAATTAAATTCCCACTTGGTAAATCATAGGTGAATTTTTTTTCATCATTGAATAACCTTTGTGTTGTTTGTTCATGTAATCGATCAAACCATTTGTTCTAGAGATCATGTAATAATTGTTTTTTGCTTTTTGGTTTGTAATTTTTTTTTGAGCACGAGTCAATATTAATTGATAAGACTCTGAGACATTTCATTTTGATTGCTATGCCAGACCTACAAATATGCCAATCGGGCTGAATGTGCATTCAGCAATAATAGTAGTATAGATGGTCCTTAAGTGGCACGGATCTGAAAGGGCCAAGATGTTGTACTAGCTTTGCTAAAAAATGATGCTCTTCTAGCAAAAAAAAGTACAGCGGCCTGGCTTATGTATGTTAGTTGATATTATTGATCCATATACTCTATAAGTGTTTATATGCCTGTTAGTTTTGTACATTATTGGTTGATTGACTCAGTATTTTGAATCTTGAGACATCGCTTGTGTACATATCTAAATGGGAGTACACTATATGTTGCGTGTGTCATACATGTTACACTTGAGTTGGACATAAAGTGGTTTCAAATATTCGAATTCACCTTAAACTGGATTCTACCTTCTGAATTCAAGTATCGGTATTTGTAAATCATATTCATATATGATAGTGGAATACATCTTTGTTGTGCTTTTGAAGATATATAAAAAAACATAGAATGATTTATAAAGATTTGTATAAGAATACGAAATGGATTCAAATTTAGTTGCCAGGGTAAACATGAATGCTTACTGTCCCAAAATTTGAAAGAAGCGGCAAAATATCCACTTCCATGTCGGCTGCCCGAAGCCAGTGTTTGCAAGATGGAAATTACTGTCTACCCCTTACACGGACAATCCATCGGCCCGATTTCCACTGCTCTCAGTAGGGGTAGGTTAGTAACTTCAATTAGACGTGACACGACCGCCTCTGAGCCCATTTAGACACGGTGGGCGGCAAAACACATTTGATTCAAGCTCATCCGAAAGACCTCTGTCTCTCTCTCTCCATTTCCCCATTCATACATGGTGGGCGGCAAAACAAACTCGACTCGTCCGAAATCGATGTAGGCAAATATTTTTAATAGGGGCAGTTTTGTAACTTCACTCAGACGTGACACAACCGCCCTACCTATCAGCCCCGTTCATACACCGTGGGCGCCAAAAACCCTCTCCTCGCCCAAAATCGCTCTGGGAAAATATTGGGGGAGATGCGAGATTACCGTCCTATCCCCAACCGACGAGACGTCCAAATTTTAAACGGGGGCTAAGTTCGTAACTTTCCCATATTTCAGACAGGCGCGTCCCAAAAACATGGTTCCCCCTCTTAGTTGTTAAAATACGAATCTGATATTATTAAAACAGAGTCGTTTAATTGGTCAGCTAAATGTTCCTAATTTAGTTTCAAAAATGCATGTACGTCACTAGGGTGTGGATCTACAGGGTGCCCACGATGGGCCGCGGCCCACCCAGGGATTTTGGGTCGGCCCAGACCCTGATTCCCCTCTATTCTGTTGCGCTTCCGATCTCTACTCGCCCCCAGCCGCCTGCCTCACCGTCCCCGGACGGCATGACTCTAGGAGGAGACATCGGACTAACAGGAGGTCAGGAGCCACTCGCCAACAGCGTCACCGCTGCCTGGGCGCGCCGCCGTGCCTACCTTCCTAGCCCGTTCAGGGCTCAGGCGTACAGCACCCACTAAGCCAACCCGATTTATCCTGAGATACGTCCTCAACACTCAGCAGCCACTCCTCATCACCCATTTTCTAATTGATTCATTACTCATTAGGCAGGACTATCATTAGGGTTTGTTGTGTACTGAGTGCTACCTACACTTAATGGTTCAGATATTTCAGTACTCTTTAGTACATGTAAAGTTCACAGGGTTTCAAAATTTCGGCCCTAGGAACAGACACTAGTCATGTTGGATTGTTGGTCATAGTGACATTGACCCAGATTACTACTGCAGGCCAGGTTTGTTGATAATTTTACTTGTCTTTCTTACTCATTCGATATGATATCCAATTATTCACGTTGATTAGTTGCAAACAATAAGTGCTAGACCAACTTCTTGATTCAGATTTTGGACGGTCTCATACTGCAGTTACAATTCTGCATACTTGTCCTAGTAAGCTCAAAAGTAATGATTGATTCACTACCTCTATGCTTGCCTTGTCATATTTGTTGTCAATATTCTTTTAGGGTGGACCACCCTATTTCAAAATACTAGAACCGCATACATGAGTGAATAGTGTTTCTCTGTGTGATCTCTTCCATCATGTGTGGGCAACGAACACTGCATTGTATAGAAAGAAAGTGTCATATCCACCTTCTACATAGACTACGATCTTTTACATGAAATACAATCTGCCTACTTGCTTTTGTCATACTACCAGCACTCCAACCTTGAAGCTAAACATTATGCCACTCATAATTCCTTAGTTTATTTGTTCAAATATGAATTTGATATGATTCTAATGTTTCTACTTCAATTTTGAAATGTGTGTCCGCCTGTTATAGAGACATAAGAGGTTTGTATTTTTGTGTGTGGTCTGGTCAGCACGGTTGGGGGATGAACTTTGTATACGCAGGGGTTTGTAGAGAGACACTCTTCGAGTTGAATCCGCAATGCATTCCATAGATAATCTGACTACTTTTTATGTTTTCGTGAATCTCAGATACTGAACAGCATCATAATGATTATGAGCTTGCATGCATGAAAAGAATAAAGCAGAACAATGCCATGGCTATCAAACTTGGCATTAAGGGACTGAAATCAAGTCTGGATGCAATGCAATGCAAATTCTCTCCACCTACAGATTCGTGCTCAGAATATGATCCTAACAATGATTCTGACCTAGAGGGAGACCTAAGTCAATGTAGCTCCCTAGTGGAGGAGTCAGAGGCAGATGCTCTATCTTATTCACCCATCAAGGTGCTTGCTCTAACTTTCCAAGGTTATATTGGTCACACATATCTTGCAACTGATGCTTTCCATTGTTTCTACATTGTTGCACTGCCATTAGCTTAGTTTACACATAGTGTATGTGAATACGCCCTGCCTATCCATTTTCAGTACATATTCCATCTGTCATCATACCATATTTATCCGTTCAAATGTTGTTCTTGTGTATCAAACATTCAAAAGGAAGAGGGCAATTGCTGATCACGGAGGAGCATGAACAAAGTATTTGGAAAAGGTAGTGACACCTGATAAATCAAATAGCCCATTAGGTGTAGTTGCAATATCACCAGACCCACAAAACACGGCCCCAACTCTAGCAGACTCTAGCCCTACTACACTAGTCGTCTTTGATGCCCCAACTCAGCAGACCCCAACTGCAGCAAATAGTATGATGATGCCAGTTGACATAGCACCAGCTCTACGATGCAAAACACCCATTCCAGCAAAGAGTACACCAAATCCAGTTGCCAAATCCCTTTTTGAACAAGAGCGAGCCCCAATTGCAGCAAATATGACCCCTGTTCCACTTCTTCCCAGTTTAGAAGACGAAGCTTATATTGTTGTCAGGAACTTTGTGCGCATCTTTCCTTCATGGAAAGATTATACCACAGACACAGAACAATTTCCAATCTTCCTCCGCAACTTATGCGTAAGTAATGTACTAATGTTATTCATGGTAATTAGTGCATATGTTTCTGCTGACAGAAGACACAAGATTTCATTCTTTTAAATAGGCGATGACCAAACTAGACAATCAAGACGAGCAAGGGTTGGTTGCGCTTTTCAGGCACTCATTCATGAAGTATCGTTCCTACCTGAGGCAAGTGCACTTCAATGGCAAGCCTCTAAATGAAATTTCTGTAAAGTCTCCGGTGCTACATTTATCATACAGTGACTGGAATAATCTTGTTACACATTGATCTCGTCTGCAGTGTAAGGTACTGTCTATGATATCACATCACAATTTGAACTACATTTCTGCATGTGCCTTACCGTCTCACTTGTACGAAAACTATTTGCAGAAGAACATTCATACTCAAGGGACCACAGAATCTCACAACTATACTGCACACTGCATTGCTCTTGTGAGTACCTCTTGCCCTGTATGACCATACTTACTTTCATAGCTGGTTGATTATGTAGCATCACTACACATGTTAGCCTCGTTATCCTCCATTTGGTGGATATTATAAGATCCGTATCGACTCTTACATAAATTTAGAATCAACCCAATGCTTTTGAAATGGTTTAGCTCTGCAGTCCTCTTGTAAGGACTGAACGTCATCTATTACTGTACTTATATTAACAGTTATATTAACAGTTACTCCCTCCGTCCCATAATATAAGAGCTTTTTGTACAGTACACCAGTGTACAAAACACTCTTATATTATGGGAAGGAGGGATTGGTTCATTGTGTAGCATTCTGCATCTTATCTCCCTCGCCCACCATTTACTAAAATATATCAGATCTATATTTAATCTTACCAAAAAGTTGAATACACAGACAATGCCAGTGCAGAAGTGTAGCCCATTGCTCTTGTCAGTACATTTTGTCCTGTAACGCTTGTACTTACAGGTATTGGTAGTTGATTATGTAGCATCAATCTGCATCTTATCTTCATTATCCTCTATCCCTTCCAGTATTGTCATATCTATAATTACTCTCTACAAAATGCAAAGTACATGCAATGCTTATGAAGAAGTTTCTGTGCTGAAATTCTTGAGTTATCCTTCCCTTACATGGAGAAGGGCATTATAGAGCCGGTGTTAACTGTTAATGTAAGTCAGTCCTTCTAAAGCCTTTATCCTCAACTGTTGTTTAATTTGCTCATACTCCCTATCGTCAACTGCTGTTTAGTTTGCTGTTTCTATCAAAATGCATGTTCGCAACAACTGTAAGTTCCAAGTTTTAGTTGTAAAACCAAATTCCTTATTCATAACATGCACATTACTCAATACTCCCTATATGTATGCTTGTTTTTGTGGATCTATAATCCAATGTGTGGTGAAGCCACCCACGTTTGCACCTTGTCATCTCCTGTTTTATCTTACTGATGTAGCTGATGATATGAACAACATGCCATGCACAATAACCAAAATAGATACAATGATTGTCTTTGCCCTTCATCTATGCTTGTTTTGTTGACATGGTAATCCAGTAGTGTGGTGGAGCTGCCTGCATTATGAACAATGCCAAATTATGCTATTGATATTTTGAACTGACTCTTTATTTTCTAATTTAAAAGTGGATGGAATTGACAGCACAGTTACCATCTTTGTTTATACACGTGCAAAACATGTCATCTCTCTGCTTGTTTCAGGGTGATATGCCTGATGGCATGCACAAGTCTGCTGAAGGCTGTGAGACAAACCCAACATATATTGTAGCAAAGAAGGCAAAACATCTTGAAGATAGCGAGACAACCCCAAAGTCATGTCTTGATGTAGTGTTCAAGTTACTTGAGACTAGTAGTCAGACAAGCTCACAGAATTCACTGTCTGAATTAGTTCGACTTATTCAGTCCCAAGTTCAAGCAGAAAGGCATTCTGCAACTCAACTTCGACTTGAAGTCCTATCTCTAAGGAAGATCGCGGAGAACACCAATGAGAACCTCATTGCTAAACAGTTATAGCTGGAAACTATGACCGACATGCTAGGCCAGTCTCACAGCCTTGCTCGACAGCTTGCGCAGCAGCTCCCGCGCAAGGCTAACCTTTCTTGAACTGTCCTGGAAGTGGTCTTGGTTCAGTATTATTTTGTTACGCTGCAATGGCGCCTAGTTTTTGTAATCTGCTTCTTCGTTGCACTTTATGATCCCTGGTGGCGAACTTCGATGCCCAGTGGATGTAATATACCATAAATCCTTTGTTGTATAGTGTTGGTTTATTCTAAGTTACTATGCCATAATTTCTTTATTGTATAGAGTAGGTTTGTTCTTAATTCCTACTAGTTACCGTATATGCCATCATTCGCTATCTGAAAAAAGGCGAAAATCTGATGTAGGCGACCGGGCTGAAACATTCGCCTCTAATGGGCCTGCATTTTAGCGGGCCACAATTTGGCCGGCCTGCAACTTTCTTGGACCTGAAAGGCCATTGGGGCCTTCACACTTTGCGCCAGGCCCACAACTTACACGGGCCTCCATTTGGCCCAAAGTTTAGTTGGGCATTTAGTGGACCCAGCGCTTAGTTGGGCCCATGTAGCTTCGGGCCATTAACAGGCTAAATATTCTGCTGGCCTGTTACGGCCCAGAAGATACCATGGGCCTTTAGCAGGCCGAAATGCATGTTGGGCCTCAATTTTCAATAGTCGTCCACGGGCCTTTAACAGGCTGAAATGTATGCCAGGCCATTATTGGCCCAGTTATATGATGGGCCATTACCAGGCCAAAACATATCTTGGGCCTTAGTTGGCCCACTGATATCATGGGCCTTTAAGAGGCCGAAAGCTTAGTAGAGGCATCAACGGGCCGAATTATACGACTGGCCTTTAATAGGCCCAAAGTCACGTTGGGCTGAACTGTTGCCACCTTGATCACGGGCCGTTAGTGGGCCGGATGTCGTGTCGGACCATATATGGCCCATTGGCAGCACGGGCCATTCCTAGGCCGAAAGACACACCGGGCTGAAATGGGCCCATGTCTACATCGGGCCTCTAACAGGCCGAAATGTCACTAGGCCGTAATTGGGCCCAAATACTCAGCGAACAAATAACGGGGCAGATTTGGCTTTGGGACGTAAATGGGCCATGTTTAAGCAGGCCGTTAGTGGGCTGGCCCACTAGTACCTGAGTAAATACTATGGGCCATTGACTGGGCTGGCCTTTTTAACCTATATGGGCCTTTGTTGGGCCCTGCCATGTGTCGACGTATCATAGGCATGTCTCCTTCGTTGGATGGACGACATCTGGCCCACCAAGGAGCCGACACGTGTTTCCTCCGGCCAATGATGATTTTACACGTGGAAAATCCCCATTGGTCCTGGCTGTTAACAGGTTATCGAATCCAAACCGGAACCCGATAGCTTAACGGCGACCCGTTACGGTGGATGCCACGTGTCGGTTACCCTTGACGAAAGCACTTCTATGACGCGCGATTTATCATCATGGAAGTGGACACTTCTGTGATGATAATTTTGGTAATGTCATGGAACACTTCTACGACAGCACAGGTATGACTATCTTGATTCTGTCATAAAATCGTCATGGATGTACATGCATGACAGAAAACATTACCTACTGTGACAAACACGTATCATCACACAAGTGTATTTTTTTTTGTAGTGTCAGTGATGGATAATTATGTCGGATGGCATTCATCATGCAACAGTTATAATCTAGGGTGACACAGAACTAGCTCCAATTCATCAATATAATGTAGGCATGTATTCCCTATATAGTCATACGTGCTTATGGAAAAGAACTTGCATGACATCTTTTATCCTACCCTCCCGTGGCAGCGGGGTCCTAACGGAAACTAAGGGATATTAAGGCCTCCTTTTCATAGAGAACAGGAACAAAGCATTAGCACTTAGTGAATACATGAACTCCTCAAACTACGGTAATCACCGGAAAGAATCCCAATTATTGTCACCTTGGGGTATGCGGATCATAACTCGTAATAGGTGTCTACAACTTGCAAGATAGGATCAAGAACACACACATATTCATGAAAACATAATAGGTTCAGATATGAAATCATGGCACTCGGGCCCTAGTGACAAGCATTAAGCATAGCAAAGTCATAGCAACATCAATCTCAGGACATAGTGGATACTAGGGATCAAACCCTAACAAAACTAACTCGATTACATGATAGATCTCATCCAACCCATCACCGTCCAGCAAGCCTACGATGGAATTACTCACTCCCGGCGATGAGCATCATGAAATTGGTGATGGAGGAAGGTTGGTGATGATGATGGCGATGAATCCCCCTCTCCGGAGCCCCGAACAGACTCCAGATCTGCCCTCCGATGAAGAACAGGAGGTGGCGGCGGCTCTGTATCGTAAAACATGATGAATCCTTCTCTCTGATTTTTTTCCTCCCCGAATAGGGTTATATAGAGTTGGAGGTTGGTGTTGAGGCCGGAGGAGGTCCAGGGGGCCCACAATCCCTCTAGGCTCGCCCTCGTGGGGGGCGCCCCCAGGCTTGTGGCCTCTGAGTGGGCCCCCTCTGGATAATTCTTGCGCCAGTATTTTTTATGTATTCCAAAACCGTAAATTTTCAGGTCAATCCGAGAACTTTTATTTCTGCACAAAAGTAACACTATGGCAATTCTGCTGAAAACAGCGTCAGTCCAGGCTAGTTCCATTCAAATCATGCAAATTAGAGTCCAAAACAAGGGCAAAAGAGTTTGGAAAAGTAGATATGATGGAGATGTATCAGTGGACCCCTCAAAATGCTAAGGCCACATATTGGCAAAAGCTCAAGACTCTTCATTTATATTTTAGTGATCCAAGATCACATTGAGTCCATAGGAAAGCCAATACTATTAAAAGGGGATGAGGTGTTGCTTGATGGTCTACTTGCTCAAGTGCTTAGTGATATTGCTCCAAAGCCCTCAACCACTTTCTCATTCCAAATATGTCAAAATCCCAAACTCCAACTCGGCCCCACCGATTCTTTCTATACGGCGCCACCGAGTTCATATGCCATAGCCACTGCCAGAAACCCTAACAGTTCGGTCACATCGATACGGATCTCGGTCTCATCAAGATGGCCTTGCCAATTCTCTGTTGACTGTTGCAATTATTTTGGTCTCATCGAAATAGCGATCGGTCTCACCGAGTTGGCTTGACATTTTCTCTGTTGCCTTATTGCTTCACTTCGGTCTCACCGAGTTGATGCAATCAGTGTCACCGAGTTGATGTTTTCCCTAAGCCCTAGCACATCGGTCCCACCGAGTTGTTCCAGTCGGTCCCACGGAGATTCCTAACATTCACATTTTGAACTAAATCGGTCTCACTGAGTTCTTATATTTGGTCTGACCGAGTTGGGTCAAATGTGTGTAACGGTTGGATTTTATGTGGAGGCTGTATATACCCCTCCACCCTCTTCTCCATATGTGAGAGAGCCATCAGAACGTGCCTACACTTCCAGCATACATTTTCTGAGAGAGAACCACCTACTCATGTGTTGAGATCAAGATATACCAATCCTACCACAAGAATCTTGATTTCTAGCCTTCCCAAAATTGCTTTCCACTCAAATTATCTTTCCACCATATCCAAATCTGTGAGAGAGAGAGAGAGAGTTGAGTGTTGGGGAGACTATCATTTGAAGCACAAGAGCAAGGAGTTCATCATCAACACAACATCTATTACCTTTTGGAGAGTGGTGTCTCCTAGATTGGTTAGGTGTCACTTGGGAGCCTCCGACAAGATTGTGGAGTTGAACCAAGAAGTTTGTAAGGGCAAGGAGATCGCCTACTTCGTGAAGATCTACCCGAGTGAGGCAAGTCCTTCGTGGGCGATGTCCATGGTGGGATAGAAAAGGTTGCTTCTTGAAAGTGCAACTAATTCCCGGGTGGTTTTGGTAATTCATAACAACATATAGCTCATTGAACTAATATGCATTCAAGTTAAATATTTCAGAAAGTTCAATGATTGGCATGGCATGGACTAGATATGTGGACCCCTCAAAATGCTAAGGACAAAGATTGGCAAAAGCTCAAGACTCTTCATTTCTATTTTAGTGATCCAAGATCACATTGAGCCTATAGGAAAAGCCAATACTATTAAAAGGGGATGAGGTGTTGCTTTATGATCTACTTGCTCAAAGTGCTTAGTGATATGCTCCAAATCCCTCAACCACTTTCTCAATTCCAAATATGTCCAAAACCTAGTGTCAAACTCGGCCCCACCGATTTGATATATCCGGCGCCACCGAGTTCCTTTGACATAGCCACTGCCAGAAACCCTAATCAATTCGGTCTCACCGATAGGTATCTCGGTCTCACTGAGATGGCAATGCAAACTCTCTGTTTCCCTTCGTAACATTTCGGTCTTACCAAAATGAGTGATCGGTCCCACCGAGTTCGCAATGAAAACTCTCTGTTTCCCTTCGTAACATTTTGGTCTTACCGAGATGAGCGATCGGTCCCACCGAGTTTGCCTGACCAACTCTCTGTTTGCTCATTGCTGAAATCGGTCCCACCGAGTTCATGCAATCGGTCACACCGAGATGAGGTTTTGCCCTAACCCTAGCACATCGGTCCCACTGAGTTGATCATATCGGTCCCACCAAGAATCCTAACATTCACATTTTGAACTAAATCGGTCTCACCTAGTTCACCTATTCGGTCTGACCGAGTTGGGTCAAACATGTGTAACGGTTAGATTTTGTGTGGAGGCTATTATATATACCCCTCCACCCCCTTCTCTATTAAAGAGAGAGCCATCAGAACGTGCCTACACTTCCACTACTCATTTTCTGTGAGAGAACCAACTACTCATGTGTTGAGACCAAGACATTCCAATCCAATCACAAGAATCTTGATCTCTAGCCTTCCCCAAGTTTCTTTCCACTCAAATCATCTTTCCACCATAGCCAAATCTGTGAGAGAGAGTTGAGTGTTGGGGAGACTATCATTTGAAGCACAAGAGCAAGGAGTTCATCATCAACACACCATCTATTACCTTTTGGAGAGTGGTGTCTCCTAGATTGGTTAGGTGTCACTTGGGAGCCTCCGACAAGATTGTGGAGTTGAACCAAGGAGTTTGTAAGGGCAAGGAGATCGCCTACTTCATGAAGATCTACCCGAGTGAGGCAAGTCCTTCGTGGGCGATGGCCATGGTGGGATAGACAAGGTTGCTTCTTCGTGGATCCTTCATGGGTTGAGCCCTCCATGGACTCGCAGAACCGTTACCCTTCGTGGGTTGAAGTCTCCATCAACGTGGACGTACGATAGCACCACCTATCGGAACCACGCCAAAAATCTTCGTGTCTACATTGCGTTTGCCTTCTCCAAACCCTTCCCTTTACCTTCATATGCAAAGTTTTACTTTCCGCTGCTACACTCTTAGATTTGCATGTGTAGGTTGATTGCTTGACTTGTGCTAAGTTGCTAAAATCTGCCAAGACTTAAAATTGGGAAAAGGCTAGATTTTTATTTGGTCAAGTAGTCTAATCACCCCTCTCTAGACCTACTTTCGATCCTACAAGTGGTATCAGAGCTTTGGTCTCCATTTTCCTTAATTTCCATAGCTTTGGTGATCATAGCCTTGGTTTCACAACCTAGGAGAGTATGGCGTCTAGCGAGGGAAATTACCATCGTAGAGGTCCTTACTTTGATGGTACTAATTTTGCTAGTTGGAAGCATAAGATGAAAATGCATATTCTTGGACATAACCCCGCCGTTTGGGCTATTGTGTGTATTGGTTTGCAAGGTGAATTCTTCGAAGATGGAAGAGAACCGAATCGTGAAGCGACCGCGGAAGAATTGAAGATGTAGCAATACAATGCTCAAGCTTGCGATATCCTCTTCAATGGTTTGTGCCCCGAAGAATTCAACAAAATTAGTCGCCTTGAGAATGCAAAGGAAATTTGGGATACTTTGGTTGATATACACGAAGGTACTAAGTCCGTCAAGGAATCCAAATTGGATGTGCTTCAAAGTCAACTTGACAAGTTCAAAATGAAGGATGGTGAAGGAGTCGCTGAAATGTACTCTAGGCTTGCTCTCATCACAAATGAGATTGCCGGCTTAGGAAATGAAGAGATGACCGACAGATTCGTCGTCAAGAAGATCCTAAGAGCCTTGGATGGAAAATATGACACCGTGTGCACCTTGATCCAAATGATGCCCAATTACAAAGATCTCAAGCGAACGGAAGTCATTGGTAGAATTGTTGCTCATGAGATGTCACTTAAGGATAAGGAAGAGCTTCACAACAAGTCTAGTGGTGCTTACAAAGCTTCATGTGATGCCCCTACAACATCAATTGAGAAATAAGCCTTCAATGAAGAATTGAGCCTAATGGTGAAGAACTTCAACAAGTTCTACAAGAGTAGAAGCAAAGAGAGAAGTTTCAAGTCAAGGTCCTACAATGACAAAAGATCTTCTAGTCGTGATCGCAATTTCTACAATTATGGAAGACTCGAACACTACTCTAATGAGTGTATGGCTCCCTACAAAAGAAGAGAAGACTCACCAAAAAGGAGAAGCAAAAGAGAGGAATCACCATCAAGAGAGAGAAGGAGTAGAGATGGTCATTATGAACGAAGACCCTCTCGCAGAAGCAAGGATTCAGAAAGGAAGGACAAGTCATCAAAGAGCTACACAAGACAAAGACATCAAGCTCATATTGGTGAATGGGTATCCGGTTCTGACTCCGACAACTACTCTGAGAGAAGTTATCACTCTGACTCCGAATATACTCAAGATGAAGGTATTGCCGGTCTTGCACTTGTGTCATCCAACTCCTACGACATATTCGACTCACCAAATGAAGGGATTGGAAGATGCTTCATGCATAAAGCCCCAAGGTATCACACCCCGAGTATGTTGATTTCAATAGTGATGAAGATGATTTGCTAGGTGATGATGATTTACTTGTTGACAACTCTAGTGATGAAAACTATGATGAAATTGCTATTAATCATGCTAATCAAGATGAAACGAATGACAATGATAATAAGGAGATTGAGCATCTAACTAAAGAACTAAACACTCTTAAGTTAGCTCATGAAACTACCTTAGAGGATCATCGAGAGCTTTTAAAGACTGATGAGAAGCTACGCTTTGAAAAGCTCAATCTAGAGCAAGAGCATGGGTTCTTAAAAGAAATCAATGATGCTCTTCGTAAGAAAAGTTCTTCTTACATTGCCAAGCATTTACTCTTGTCTACTTACATGCCACAAGTAAAATCTAGTAACAAGAGCAAGAAAGATTCTTCTTCTAGTAGTAACAATAATCATGTTAAATCCAATATTGTTGCTTCTAGTAGTTCTCTTGATTCCACAAATGATTCTCTTAGCCAAGTTACACTTGAGAAAGAAAATAGACTATTGAAGGGAATTATAGAGAAAGGTGTTTACAAGAGCCTTGCCAGAAGTAAGCAATTTGAGGAAATTGTACGAAAGCAAGGAAGGCACCGGAAGAATCAAGGTGTTGGTTTTGAACGCAAGTTCAATGCCAATGAAGTTGAGTGGGAAGAAGATCAATACCCCAAGACGAAGTTTGTTCCTCAACAAGAGAAGTATGATCCCACTTCTTTCAAGGGAACACAAGCTCAAGATGATCTTCCACCACAAGACCACAAGCTAAAAGGCAAGGACAAGCTTCAAGAAGAGATTGATTCATTTGAAGAAGCTCCAAAGGCCTTGGTCAAATGGGTTCCCAAGACTACATCAAGTTCCACTTCATCAAGTATGACTACAACTCCAAGGATCCCCATCAAGTTGATGTGGGTCTCAAAGAAGAAGAACTAGAGAGTTCTTGAGGGTGACTCCGCCAACATACTTCACTCATAGTCATTTTGGCAAGGACAAGTGCAATCAACCTTCATATCTTGCACTAGTTCAAGGAGTCACAAACCCTCTTGTTGGAAAGACAAGGGACAAGGTAACCTAATGCATTCATGGACAACATCTTATGTGTATTTCACTCTACGTCTATGGATATCCATGTATGTTCCTTGTGGGACTAACCCATGTAGGTATTGAAAGTGCAACTCACTCCAATGGATTGCTCCAAATGATCTACATCAACATTGAGCATCTACATCTTCAACACCTACATGAAGTCATCATCGACAAAACCCAAGGTTAGTTCATCCCTCTTAGGGGGAATATCACATCTAGGGGGAGCTTTGCTCTAAAGAATTGAGCAAAAGCAACTCTAATGGTGTGAACACAACAATGATTTATGTAAAAGTGGTAACCCCACTTGTGCTTAAACGATGAGTATGACCTATGATCAAATGTCCTCATTTGACTCCTAAGTCAATATACTCATATATAGATGACCTAGTCGTCTCCAATTGCTTGATAGATGCTAGAGTGAATGTGCATGTTTTGCCACATATTTCATTTGCTATCTTATTGTGTGATCATGTTGGTTGCATAATTTTCTCCATTCGAGGACATCCATTTGTTGCTTTGATTGTTTGGTCTTTCTTTTTGCCAAATGGATGGAGAAGAATGCCTAAGTACTCCCTCTAGCTATCTATGCTTTTCTCGTCTTAAACTCTATTCATGCTACATCACAAAGTTTGATCAAGTCGAATTCGGACCCTCCGGGTGAGGAGCACTCGGAGTCACCGGTCCGTCAAGGGCTTCAACTTCCAAAACCTCTTAATGGCTTTTGGTCTGACCGATTCATTCCTTTCGGTCTCACCGAAATCATTGAGTTGATCTAGGTTTTCACCTCGGTGCAACCGATTAGAATAGTTCGGTCTCACCGAGTTGCAGTAACCGCTTGCAATTCTGCATCTTGGTGCCACCGAGTCATTCCACTCGGTCACACCGACAGTGACTGGGTATATATATCCGCGGGTTGAATTTTAGAAATTTCTTCAAAACACTCGACCGCGCCTGCCCAGCTCTGCCGCCCCCTTGGTCTTCGGATCATCTCCATCGTCGCCAGCGCCCTCCTGCCGCTGGTCTCCATCGCCGTCAATGGGAATCTCCACTGCCATTATTGCCGTAGCGAGTTCGTCGCCGAGTTAGGGTACGGACTCGATCTCTTTGTGCTATCTTTAACTCTGATTCTTGCACAAAGATCAATGCCATGTTTCTAGCCACGATTGAGATCATTCTATCCACCCAAAACTTCCTCTAGATTAGATTTGATGCAAAAACTTAGGGTTAGGTTTCTGCCGAACTCATCTCGGACCGACCGATCTGAGGATTTCGGTCTCACCGATTTGGCCCAGGCCATTGCACATGTACTACTCGGTCTGACCGAAGTGTACGAATCGGTGTGACCGAGTTCACTTTCTCTGTGAAACCCTAGCATCTCGGAGTCACCGAACTGCATCGCGGTCTGACCGAAATTGTATGTTTAGACTCTAAAGTTGCTTCGGTGTCACCGAGTTTGTCATATCAGTAACTCCGAAATGCTTTCTGCAGAAAACTAAAATTAAGTTTTTGAGTCAACTTTTTGCCAAAATAGCTGTACTTTGTGATGCTCATCTACTCTGTCTATACCTATCTATTCACAGGGTCAGTGTCAGAGATGTCAGACAACAGTGATAGTCAGAACAGGTCAGAGGAGCAGGTAAATCTCAGTGAGGGCACTAGTCCCTCAAGCAGCTATGATGAAGGAAGCAGAAGTACCCCAAGAAATTTGCCTAAGGCAGCAACTAGGCAAAGAAAGAAGAGAACCTCAGAATCTAAAGATGAGGACTTTGTTGTTGATGAGGAAGTGACCTCAAAGAAGAAGGTACTCAAGAAGGAGTATGCTGCTGCTGCTGCCATCAAGCCTGGTATGAAGAAGAAAGCTCCTGCCAAGAGGAAGCCAATGTCAAAGGCCAAAGCCTCCACTCAAGAAACCATGGAGTTCACTCTTGAACCAAGAGAGGAAGAGGCTGCTGGAGGAAAGAAAAGGAAGGAGAGAGTCAAGAAAACTATTGCCAGGGTCATTGGCAGATCATCCATGATGAGAGAGTCTGATGAAGATGAAGAGGAGGAGGAAGAGCCAGTTCCAAAATCTCAGAAGCTTATGGGCGATGCAATCAAGTCTGGGGCTGCTCCATCTAAGCCCAAGACAGCTCCCAAGCCATCTGCTCAAGCTCCAAAACCAATAGCACCCAAGAGATCCACCAGAAACATTTCAGTTGCAGAGAAGAACAAGGCCCCAGTGCCTGAAGTTCAAGAAGATGAGGAGTAGCAAGTGCTCAGAAAGCTAAAACCCAAGATTCCAGATCATGATGACAATCATCCAGTTGCTGAGAATATGAAAGTGAGAAAGGATGCAGGTCTCAGATTATGGAGACAAACTGATCCATATGTTGTGAGGAGAAGGACTGCTGTGGACTATCGATTTCACACCAAGGAGCAGCAAGATTTCTATGAGACAGTTTTGTTGGACAAGAAGCCCATTGTCAGTGACATGAGATGGGTTGATCGGAAATTCATTGATGATAATGAGGACTACTTTCCAGGAGTTCATGAGAGTTTCAGAATGAACGGAGTTGACAAGTTTGTTGGTCAGAAGTTGACCAAGTGGAATGATGAGATGATAATGCAATTCTACTCCACTGCTCACTTCTACCCAGATGGAAAGATAGTCTGGATGACTGCAGGCACAAGGTATCAATCAACAATTACAGAATGGGCCAAGTTGATCAATGCCCCTGAAGAAGCTGAAGATGACACAGATGTGTATGCCAAGCCCAGAAAGGATCACAACTCCATGGATCATATGTACAAGGAAATTCCTGATAATGCCTTGGAGACTCACAAGTTTGGATCCATCTACTATCTGCTGTCAGGTCTGACCACCATAAACACTATACTGAGGCACACTCTGTTGCCCAAATCAGGAGATCATAGGATGATCCTTGGTCACTCAATCAACCTACTTCATATGTTTGATGTGCCAGAGAAGTTCAAGGTGATGAGTTTGATTGTTGAAACAGTGAAGAGAACTGCTGCTGACCAGAAAAGGTCATGTGGATATGCCCCTCACATTCAGATGCTGATTGATGTCTACTACGCAACTTTATCCTTGTAGACGTTGTTGGGCCTCCAAGTGCAGAGTTTTGTAGGATAGTAGCAAATTTCCCTCAAGTGGATGACCTAAGGTTTATCAATCCGTGGGAGGCATAGGATGAAGATGGTCTCTCTCAAACAACCCTCCCCCCCCCCCCCCCCCCCCCCCCCCCCCCCCCCCCCCCCCCCCCCCCCCCCCCCCCCCCCCCCCCCCCCCCCCCCCCCCCCCCCCCCCCCCCCCCCCCCCCCCCCCCCCCCCCCCCCCCCCCCCCCCCCCCCCCCCCCCCCCCCCCCCCCCCCCCCCCCCCCCCCCCCCCCCCCCCCCCCCCCCCCCCCCCCCCCCCCCCCCCCCCCCCCCCCCCCCCCCCCCCCCCCCCCCCCCCCCCCCCCCCCCCCCCCCCCCCCCCCCCCCCCCCCCCCCCCCCCCCCCCCCCCCCCCCCCCCCCCCCCCCCCCCCCCCCCCCCCCCCCCCCCCCCCCCCCCCCCCCCCCCCCCCCCCCCCCCCCCCCCCCCCCCCCCCCCCCCCCCCCCCCCCCCCCCCCCCCCCCCCCCCCCCCCCCCCCCCCCCCCCCCCCCCCCCCCCCCCCCCCCCCCCCCCCCCCCCCCCCCCCCCCCCCCCCCCCCCCCCCCCCCCCCCCCCCCCCCCCCCCCCCCCCCCCCCCCCCCCCCCCCCCCCCCCCCCCCCCCCCCCCCCCCCCCCCCCCCCCCCCCCCCCCCCCCCCCCCCCCCCCCCCCCCCCCCCCCCCCCCCCCCCCCCCCCCCCCCCCCCCCCCCCCCCCCCCCCCCCCCCCCCCCCCCCCCCCCCCCCCCCCCCCCCCCCCCCCCCCCCCCCCCCCCCCCCCCCCCCCCCCCCCCCCCCCCCCCCCCCCCCCCCCCCCCCCCCCCCCCCCCCCCCCCCCCCCCCCCCCCCCCCCCCCCCCCCCCCCCCCCCCCCCCCCCCCCCCCCCCCCCCCCCCCCCCCCCCCCCCCCCCCCCCCCCCCCCCCCCCCCCCCCCCCCCCCCCCCCCCCCCCCCCCCCCCCCCCCCCCCCCCCCCCCCCCCCCCCCCCCCCCCCCCCCCCCCCCCCCCCCCCCCCCCCCCCCCCCCCCCCCCCCCCCCCCCCCCCCCCCCCCCCCCCCCCCCCCCCCCCCCCCCCCCCCCCCCCCCCCCCCCCCCCCCCCCCCCCCCCCCCCCCCCCCCCCCCCCCCCCCCCCCCCCCCCCCCCCCCCCCCCCCCCCCCCCCCCCCCCCCCCCCCCCCCCCCCCCCCCCCCCCCCCCCCCCCCCCCCCCCCCCCCCCCCCCCCCCCCCCCCCCCCCCCCCCCCCCCCCCCCCCCCCCCCCCCCCCCCCCCCCCCCCCCCCCCCCCCCCCCCCCCCCCCCCCCCCCCCCCCCCCCCCCCCCCCCCCCCCCCCCCCCCCCCCCCCCCCCCCCCCCCCCCCCCCCCCCCCCCCCCCCCCCCCCCCCCCCCCCCCCCCCCCCCCCCCCCCCCCCCCCCCCCCCCCCCCCCCCCCCCCCCCCCCCCCCCCCCCCCCCCCCCCCCCCCCCCCCCCCCCCCCCCCCCCCCCCCCCCCCCCCCCCCCCCCCCCCCCCCCCCCCCCCCCCCCCCCCCCCCCCCCCCCCCCCCCCCCCCCCCCCCCCCCCCCCCCCCCCCCCCCCCCCCCCCCCCCCCCCCCCCCCCCCCCCCCCCCCCCCCCCCCCCCCCCCCCCCCCCCCCC
Organism: Thinopyrum obtusiflorum; assembly: GCA_036873465.1. Classification (NCBI taxonomy): domain Eukaryota; kingdom Viridiplantae; phylum Streptophyta; class Magnoliopsida; order Poales; family Poaceae; genus Thinopyrum; species Thinopyrum obtusiflorum. The sequence goes on from JAAAWM010012235.1 coordinate 259,791, forward strand.
CCCCCCCCCCCCCCCCCCCCCCCCCCCCCCCCCCCCCCCCCCCCCCCCCCCCCCCCCCCCCCCCCCCCCCCCCCCCCCCCCCCCCCCCCCCCCCCCCCCCCCCCCCCCCCCCCCCCCCCCCCCCCCCCCCCCCCCCCCCCCCCCCCCCCCCCCCCCCCCCCCCCCCCCCCCCCCCCCCCCCCCCCCCCCCCCCCCCCCCCCCCCCCCCCCCCCCCCCCCCCCCCCCCCCCCCCCCCCCCCCCCCCCCCCCCCCCCCCCCCCCCCCCCCCCCCCCCCCCCCCCCCCCCCCCCCCCCCCCCCCCCCCCCCCCCCCCCCCCCCCCCCCCCCCCCCCCCCCCCCCCCCCCCCCCCCCCCCCCCCCCCCCCCCCCCCCCCCCCCCCCCCCCCCCCCCCCCCCCCCCCCCCCCCCCCCCCCCCCCCCCCCCCCCCCCCCCCCCCCCCCCCCCCCCCCCCCCCCCCCCCCCCCCCCCCCCCCCCCCCCCCCCCCCCCCCCCCCCCCCCCCCCCCCCCCCCCCCCCCCCCCCCCCCCCCCCCCCCCCCCCCCCCCCCCCCCCCCCCCCCCCCCCCCCCCCCCCCCCCCCCCCCCCCCCCCCCCCCCCCCCCCCCCCCCCCCCCCCCCCCCCCCCCCCCCCCCCCCCCCCCCCCCCCCCCCCCCCCCCCCCCCCCCCCCCCCCCCCCCCCCCCCCCCCCCCCCCCCCCCCCCCCCCCCCCCCCCCCCCCCCCCCCCCCCCCCCCCCCCCCCCCCCCCCCCCCCCCCCCCCCCCCCCCCCCCCCCCCCCCCCCCCCCCCCCCCCCCCCCCCCCCCCCCCCCCCCCCCCCCCCCCCCCCCCCCCCCCCAAAGATATAAATGAAGATCAATGAGTAGTTGAATAATTATGTAGCCATGTGAAGACTCTCTCTCATAAATAAAATTTTGATCTTAAGTACTTTATTCAAACATCAAGCAAAACAAAATAAAATGACATTCTAAGGATAGCACATATCATGTGAAGAAGCAAAAACTTAGGCTCAACCGATACTAACCGATCATTGTTGATGAAGAAAGGTGGGATGCCTATCGAGGCATCCCCAAGCTTAGATGCTTGAGACTTCTTGAAATATTATATTGGGATGCCTTGGGCAACCCCAAGCTTGAGCTTTTGGGTCTCCTTAATTCCTATCATATCACAGTTTCCCGGAATCTTAAAAACTTCATGCACACAAAACTCAACAAGAACTCGTGAGAAAAGTTAGTATAAATCAAATGCAAAACCTTATCATTCTCTACTGTAGCAAATCACTTAACATTGCATACTAAATGCCTCTGCATATTTAATACTTCTATCCCCAAATAGAATCATTAAACAAGCAAACATATGCAAACAATGCAAACATAACAGCAATCTGTCTAAACAGGACAGTCTGTAAAGAGTGCAATCGTACTCATACTTCCTAACTCCAAAAATTCTGAAAAATTACCACACTGTATAAAATTTGTTATTGCTGAACATGTAAAAATTTCAAGATTTTATCATGTTCTGACGTTCCAGCAGAATTCAGACAACAATAGAAAACTTTCTGTTTTCAAAACAGCAACATATAGACTTGCAAAATAAGCATGGTAAAGGCTATACTTGACACTTTTATTGAACTAAAAGATGAAAAACATTATTCTAAATAACAGCAAGCAAATCCTAATAAAATAAAATGACGCCTCAAGCAAAACTCATATCATGTGACGAATAAAAATATAGCTCCAAGTAAGGTTACCGATAATGTTGGAGACGAAAGAGGGGATACCTTCCGGGGCATCCCCAAGCTTAGTTGCTTGGATCTTCCTTGAATATTACCTTGGGGTGCCTTGGGCATCCCCAAGCTTAGCGTCTTGTCACTCCTTATTCTCCTCATATGGATATCTCACCCAAAACTTGAAAACTTCAATCACACAAAACTTAACAAAACCTTCGTGAGATCCGTTAGTATAATAAAATAAATCATTCACTTTGATCCGTTAGCAAACTCAACAAAATAACTATCATGTGAGGCATAATCCAATTGAAAATTAAAATAAAGATGACAAGTTTCATGATTATCATTATTCTTTATAGTATATATGTCATCACAATAATCATCATATATAGCAACTTTGTTCTCATAATCAATTGGAACCTCTTCCGAAATAGTGGATTCATCACTAGATAAAGTCATGACCTCTCCAAATCCACTTTCATAATTATCACAATAAGATTCAACACCCTCCAAAATAGTGGGACCATTAATTCCTAAAGTTGACACTCTTCCAAACCCACTTTCATCAATATAATCATCATAAATAGGAGGCATGCTATCATCATAATAAATTTGCTCGTCAAAACTTGGGGGACTAAAAATATCATATTCATCAAACATAGCATCCCCAAGCTTGTAGCTTTGCATATAATTAGCATCATGGATATTCAAAGAATTCATACTAACAACATTGCAATCGTGCTCATCATTCAAAGATTTAGTGCCAAACATTTTATTGCATTCTTCCTCTAGCAATTGAGCACAATTATTGGAATCCTTATTTTCACGAAAGACATTAAAAATATGAAGCATATGAGGCAACCTCAATTCCATTTTTTTGTAGTTTTCTTTTATAGACTAAACTAGTGATAAAACAAGAAACTAAAAGATTCAGTTGCAAGATTTAAAGATATACCTTCAAGCACTCACCTCCCCGGCAACGGCGCCAGAAATTAGCTTGATGTCTACTACGCAACTTTATCCTTGTAGACGTTGTTGGGCCTCCAAGTGCAGAGTTTTGTAGGACAGTAGCAAATTTCCCTCAAGTGGATGACCTAAGGTTTATCAATCCATGGGAGGCATAGGATGAAGATGGTCTCTCTCAAACAACCCTGCAACCAAATAACAAAGTCTCTTGTGTCCCCAACACACCCAATACAATGGTAAATTGTATAGGTGCACTAGTTCGGTGAAGAGATGGTGATACAAGTGTAATATGGATGGTAGATATAGGTTTTTGTAATCTGAAAATATAAAAACAGCAAGGTAGCAAGCGATAAAAGTGAGCGAAAACGGTATTGCAATGCTTAGAAACAAGGCCTAGGGTTCATACTTTCACTAGTGCAAGTTCTCTCAACAATGATAACATAATTAGATCATATAACAATCCCTCAACATGCAACAAAGAGTCACTCCAAAGTCACTAATAGCGGAGCACAAACGAAGAGATTATTGTAGGGTACGAAACCACCTCAAAGTTATTCTTTTTGGCCGATCTATTGGGCTATTCCTATAAGTGTCACAAACAGCCCTAGAGTTCATACTAAAATAACACCTTAAGATACACATCAACCAAAACCCTAATGTCATCTAGATACTCCAATGTCACCACAAGTATCCGCGGGTTTGATTATACGATATGCATCACACAATCTCAGATTCATCTATTCAAACCAACACAAAGAACTTCATATAGTGCCCCAAAGTTTCTACCGAAGAGTTGTAACACCCTGGATTTTGCCCATTTTCTTTTTCTTTCGATTTCGGTCTGGATTTGCTTTTCTGTGGCTTCGTGGTCTTGAAACCTAGAGAAATCACCTTTGATTCCTCTCCCCAGTGGCTTGTCAACCTCAAAACCATCCCAAGGCCTCGTCATTTCCATCTTGGATCAATCCCAATATTCTTTTTCTTGGGAATATTCCTTTTTCTATTAAAGGAATAACCCTGTCTGCTCTGGGTTGTGTAGCAACCCACATCTATGTCATCCCAAAGATTCCCAAATAATTCTCATAAATCCTTTGGGACATATCTTCTTCAGATATGTCAAAATTCCTCCTTGCCATATTCAAAAATATTTCACCAATATTCCTTTTCTGATTCTGCCCCAGCTGGCAGTTTGAGAAGCAAGTACCATTTATATTGGCTTGCTTGGTCTCAAACTTTTTGGGAACTCTTTCCCATCCATATCATTGCCTCATGCCAAAATTCAACTCAAGTGGGATAGTAAATCTTCCTTGGCAAATTTCCAAAGTTTCTGGTCAGCTGGAAGCTTAATGAAGAAGTACTAGCTAAGAGTATCCAAATAAGTTGAAATTTTGCAAGTATTTTCATATGCTCAAATTAACAGTGTCCACAAGATTTGAGCATCATCCCATCCTCTATGTGAGCACACCTTCAATTCTTTTCTACTGGTCATATTTTCCTGTTGTGAAGCAATTGTATTTTATATTGCTTCATAATTACTGAAAATTTACCAGAGCATTCTCCTACCCATATAACACCTCTCCAATAAATTTGGGCTCATTTCATCTAGCCATTTATCCTCAGTTATTTTTCTAAAATGCTGTCCAGTGGGATGCTGTGTGAAGGAAGTACCATTTTGGTTTATCCAAATGGCATGAAATTTATACAGTGTCTTCATATGCCTATATAACTAGCCTCCTCCAAATTTCAGCTCAATCCAAGCCAGTGTGTGAGTGCCACATCAAGATTTGCACTTCTGGTCAGTAGGGTCATTTGAACAGCAAGTGCTATTTACACTCCTCCATTTGGGCTGAAACTTGGCCATAATACTCACCTTAGTGCATGATCACTCTAAGCCAAAAAACAGAGTCTATTTACTGCTCAATCTCTCTCATCTCCCATCAAACACCTTGCTGTTCCTGTGGTTGCCAGCAAGCTGTGGTCACCTCAGTGGGCACTATGCCTGTTTCTTTCCTTCTTGGCTTTATCCTTTGAGTGACCTATCCAGCAGACATGATTTGGCCGATCGGAGTGCACAGCGTGCGCCTGTTCACGCGGTGACTGCGTGGCTGGCATGCATGTCCGCGCGCTCTGGCAAACCGCGGCGCTGTGCTCGTCCGTTCCTCCACTCCCTCGCCGCCTCTCCCTGTCCAGAAGCTCCGTCTTGGCCTCGCCTTCGCTCTAGAACCCTCTCCCCCTCTGGATTCCTTCCCAGCGAGCCGTCCCCGTCGAGAAACAGAGCACGCCCGTGGGCTGCCGTCGTCTTCCCTTCTCTGGCCTCTTCTTCTCGAGCCGTCCCGTCCCTCCTGCTCCTCATCAGGTCGGCCGCACCACGATGTCGAGCTAGCTGCCACCGACCCGAGTTTGTGCACTGGAGCTCCGGCGACGTGTTCCACGGCTGTGCTCATCCCCTCCGCGCCGCCCGCCATAAATAGGCCGCCCCGGAGCCCTCTGAGCTCATCACCAGCCTTCCCTCACTCCCCTACCCCTCCCTATCTACTCACCCGAGCCCGAGTCGCTCCCCTGCCCACCATTGGACGCCATGGCCGCCGCTGGCCTCTGCTCAAATTCGAGCAAGCCTGGCTTCCTCTCCTCCTCATTCCACCCCAAGTAGAACCCCAAGAGACCCCTGGTTCTCCCCCGCCCCTTCCTCCTACTCCGGTGGCCCGTGGTCGCGTGCCCCAAGTTGGCCGCCGCCACTGCCCTCGGTCACCGCGAGCCGCCGCGTCTGCAGCCCTCCCCGATGAGCGTGCTGCGGCTGGATGGGTGCGGTGCATCGCCCTGGCTTCGCCGGTGGCCTCGCCTCGGCCGGAGGTGGCCGGAGCCGGCCGGGCCGGCGCCAGCGAGCGCGCGCCCCTCCTCTGCATCGGGTGAGCGAGAGGTTGGAGAAGGAGACCAGCCAGGCGGGCCCCACCTTCCTACGGGCCCCACGCATCGGTCTCTCGCCGTTGACCTAGAGGCCGGGCCCGCGCGCTTAAGTGGAAGCGCACTCCGGTGTTTATGTCTTCAGTGCGTGAAGGCGTATTTTCCTGTGGCTGCGGATGAAAATATGCTTTCACTTACTGAAAGCATATTCTCCAAAAGTGCGCTTTCTGTTTTCCAGTCAGGGGCAGGTTTGTGAATGTTTTATTTGCAGATAGGTCCCTGGCAGGAAAACTATTATATCTTTTCACTCCCTACTCCAAACGAGGTGATTCCAAAGCCTACTTCTTCGTCTCGTAGAGCCCGTTCTGTTGGCATCATTTTCATAATGTTTGGACACTATTAAAATGACCATTTTTCCCTTGCCCGTAAAGAGACCCCTCCGGGAGAGAACTGTTTCCGGCAACTATTTCCGCGGACTCTCCGAACTTCTCATCCGTGGATTTTTCGTACCCAGGCAAGCCACGACAGCCACTTGCATGATGGATTTGCAGTAGCTATGGTTTCCTACTTGAATAGTTATTTAATGTGTGCATGTTATTCTGTCTGAAAATAATGTATATGCTCATGTTTTCCGCTTATCCTTATATTCTGTCCATGTGCATCTTGCTAGTTATCAAGTAGTCGTTGGTAGCATTATGCTCAAGGTTAATACTGGCAGTAGTTCATGGTAAGATGATAACATGTCTACATGTTTCTTTATCATGTGTTCATGACTCAGCACATCATCATTCAAATTTAAGCGGATGTTAATCGAACTTGAACACCTGTTGGCTGAGTCATAGTGCGCCACTGAATCGAGCTCACCAGTGCAACCACACTTGCTGGGATGGGGCAGCCCTAATTCGGTCTATTGTCATGCCTCTCGCTGGTACCTCCAACCAGGGAAGGTTATGAGTGCGTGCTACCCTGATCAGGTAGGCGGCTATAACCTTGTGAACCCAGTTTTGGTGTTGAGCTCAGGTCCCCGTTTGGGACATTTTTGTTTGGCCACGACATTGGCATGTGTCGGAAGGACACAGGGGTCCCCATGACATAGCCCAAAGGGGAGTGTGTCGGAGTGCCCGAGAGAGTGCCATGCAATAGATTGGGTTTTGTCGGAACGTCGTTGATCCACCCGAATGGGAGCACAAGGCCATGAGTTTCGTGGTGTGGGTACAGTGTACTAACCTCTGCAGAGTGTATAATCTATCGATAGCCGCGTCCTCGGATATGGGCACAGTTCGTAGTAGGACACACTATGGGTCAACAGTATAATAATCTTGCTTATAACAACCCGGTTCGATGAGAAAGAAGTTGGTTGATCTTTATGTGATCGCGAGAGGATCACCGTGGTATCGAGAATACCGACGTTGGTTGATCGGGATCACGAGAGGGTCACCGTGGTATCATGGATACCGAATTTGGTTGATAGTGTTATGTGGTGATCTCGGGTGAAGATCAAGCTCCTTGTGATCATGTTATCACTATGGTATTGTAATACCAAGTTTGGTTGGACCCGAGGTTATCACGTGGCACACTCGATGGTAAGTTCTTACATGTGGCGGTTACGAGGTAACCCCAGATCAGAGTAAGTTGCATCGTGATAGCTTTTAACATGTTGTTGTTGGGGAAATGTGGTATTTCAAAAATTTCCTACGATCACGCAAGATCTATCTAGGAGAAGTATAGCAACGAGCGGGGAGAGTGTGTCCACGTACCCTCGTAGACCGAAAGCGGAAGCGTTTAGTAACGCAGTTGATGTAGTCGAACGTCTTCGCGGTCCAACCGATCAAGTACCGAACGCACGGTACCTCCGCGATCTGCACACGTTCAGCTCGATGACGTCCCTCGAACTCTAGATCCAGCTGAGGCCGAGGGAGAGTTTCATCAGCACGACGGCGTGGTGACGATGATGATGAAGTTACCGACGCAGGGCTTCGCCTAAGCACTACGACAATATGACCGAGGTGAAATCTGTGGAGGGGGGGCACCGCACACGGCTAAAACAATCAACTTGTGTGTCTATGGGGTGCCCCCCTCCCCCGTATATAAAGGAGAGAGGGAGGAGGCCGGCCGGCCTGTAGGGCGCGCCAGGAGGAGGGGAATCCTACTAGGACTCCAAGTCCTAGTAGGTTTCCACCTGAAGGAGAAGGGGGAAGTAAGGGAGAGAAGGGGGGCCGCGCCCCCAACCCCTTGTCCAATTCGAACTGGGCTTGGGGGGCGTGCGCCACCTCCTGGCTGCTGCCTCCTATTTCCCGTATGGCCCAATAAGGCCCATTACTTCTCCCGGTGAATTCCCGTAACTCCCCGGTACTCCGAAAAATACCCGAATCACTCGGAACCTTTCCGATGTCCGAATATAGCCTTCCAATATATGAATCTTTACCTCTCGACCATTTCGAGACTCCTCGTCATGTCCGTGATCTCATCCAAGACTTTGAACTATCTTCGGTCATCAAATCACATAACTCATAATACAAATCGTCATCGAACGTTAAGCGTGCGGACCCTACGGGTTCGAGAACTATGTAGACATGACCGAGACACATCTCCGGTCAATAACCAATAGCAGAACCTGGATGCTCATATTGGCTCCTACATATTCTACGAAGATCTTTATCGGTCAAACCGCATAACAACATACGTTGTTCCCTTTGTCATTGGTATGTTACTTGCCCGAGATTCGATCGTCGGTATCCTCATACCTAATTCAATCTCATTACCGGCAAGTCTCTTTACTTGTTTCGTAATGCATCATCCTGCAACTAACTCATTAGTCACATTGCTTGCAAGGCTTATAGTGATGTGCATTACCGAGAGGGCCCAGAGATACCTCTCCGATACACGGAGTGACAAATCCTAATCTCGATCTATGCCAACCCAACAAACCCCATCGGAGACACCTGTAGAACATCTTTATAATCACCCAGTTACGTTGTGACGTTTGATAGCACACAAGGTGTTCCTCCGGTATTCGGGAGTTGCATAATCTCATAGTCAGAGGAACATGTATAAGTCATGAAGAAAGCAATAAATCGTCATCGAACGTTAAGCGTGCGGACCCTACGGGTTCGAGAACTATGTAGACATGACCGAGACACATCTCCGGTCAATAACCAATAGCAGAACCTGGATGCCCCCCCCCCCCCCCCCCCCCCCCCCCCCCCCCCCCCCCCCCCCCCCCCCCCCCCCCCCCCCCCCCCCCCCCCCCCCCCCCCCCCCCCCCCCCCCCCCCCCCCCCCCCCCCCCCCCCCCCCCCCCCCCCCCCCCCCCCCCCCCCCCCCCCCCCCCCCCCCCCCCCCCCCCCCCCCCCCCCCCCCCCCCCCCCCCCCCCCCCCCCCCCCCCCCCCCCCCCCCCCCCCCCCCCCCCCCCCCCCCCCCCCCCCCCCCCCCCCCCCCCCCCCCCCCCCCCCCCCCCCCCCCCCCCCCCCCCCCCCCCCCCCCCCCCCCCCCCCCCCCCCCCCCCCCCCCCCCCCCCCCCCCCCCCCCCCCCCCCCCCCCCCCCCCCCCCCCCCCCCCCCCCCCCCCCCCCCCCCCCCCCCCCCCCCCCCCCCCCCCCCCCCCCCCCCCCCCCCCCCCCCCCCCCCCCCCCCCCCCCCCCCCCCCCCCCCCCCCCCCCCCCCCCCCCCCCCCCCCCCCCCCCCCCCCCCCCCCCCCCCCCCCCCCCCCCCCCCCCCCCCCCCCCCCCCCCCCCCCCCCCCCCCCCCCCCCCCCCCCCCCCCCCCCCCCCCCCCCCCCCCCCCCCCCCCCCCCCCCCCCCCCCCCCCCCCCCCCCCCCCCTTAGTCCTCTTAGGTAACTAAGGATAACTTTGACCGCTATCCAGTGATCCATTCCTGGATCACTATCGTACCTCCTTGCTAAACTCATAGCAAGGCACACAACTAGTCTGGTACATAGCATGGCATACTTTATAGAACCTATGACTGAGGCATAGGGAATGACTTTCATTCTCTTTCTATCTTCTGTCGTGGTCGGGTTTTGAGTCTTACTCAATTTTACACCTTGTAACACAGGCAAGAACTCCTTCTTTGACTGATCCATTTTGAACTTCTTCAAAATCTTGTCAAGGTATGTGCTTTGTGAAAGTCCTATTAAGCGTCTCGATCTATCCCTATAGATCTTGATGATCAATACTTAAGCAGCTTCACCGAGATCCTTTTTATTGAAAAATTCTTATTCAGGTATCCTTTTATGCTATCCAGAAATTCTATATCATTTCCAATCAACAATATGTCATCCACATATAATATCAGAAATGCTACAGAGCTCCCACTCACTTTCTTGTAAATACAGGCTTCACCGTAAGTCTGTATAAAACCATATGCTTTGATCACTTCATCAAAGCGTATATTCCAACTCCGAGATGCTTGCACCAATCCATAGATGGATCGCTGGAGCTTGCACATTTTGTTAGCAACTTTAGGATTGACAAAACCTTCTGGTTGCATCATATACAACTTCTTCTTTAAAAATTCCATTAAGCAATGTAATTTTGACATTCATTTGCCAGATTTCATAAAATGCGGCAATTGCTAACATGATTCAGACAGACTTTAAGCATCGCTACGAGTGAGAAAATCTCATCGTAGTCAACACCTTGAACTTGTCAAAAACCTTTTGCGACAATTCGAGCTTTGTAGATAGTAACACTACTATCAGCGTTCGTCTTCCTCTTGAAGATCCATTTATTCTCAATGGCTTGTTGATCATTGAGCAAGTCAACCAAAGTCCATACTTTGTTCTCATACATGGATCCCATCTCAGATTTCATGGCCTCAAGCCACTTCGCAGAATTTGGGCTCGTTATCGCTTCCTCATAGTTCGTAGGTTCATCATGGTCTAGTAACATGACCTCCAGAACAGGATTACCGTACCACTCTGGTGCGGAACGTACTCTGGTTGACCTACGAGGTTCTGTAGTAACTTGATCTGAAGTTTCATGATCATCATCATTAGCTTCTTCACTAATTGGTGTAGGCATCACTGGAACTGATTTCTGTGATAAACCACTTTCCAATTCAAGAGAAGGTACCACTACCTCATCAAGTTCTACTTTCCTCCCACTCACTTCTTTCGAGAGAAACTCCTTCTCTAGAAAGGATCCATTCTTATAACAAATATCTTGCCTTCGGATCTGTGATAGAAGGTGTACCCAACAGTTTCTTTTGGGTATCCTATGAAGACGCACTTCTCCGATTTGGGTTCGAGCTTATCAGGCTGAAGCTGTTTCACATAAGCATCACAACCCCAAACTTTAAGAAACGACAGCTTAGGTTTCTTGCCAAACCACAGTTCATACGGTGTCGTCTCAATGGATTTAGACGGTGCCCTATTTAACGTGAATGCAACTGTCTCTAATGCATAACCCCAAAACAATAGTGGTAAATCGGTAAGAGACATCATAGATCGCACCATATCTAATAAAGTACGGTTACAACATTCAGACACACTATTACGCTGTGGTGTTCCAGGTGGCGTGAGTTGCGAAACTATTCCGCATTATTTTAAATGAAGACCAAAACTCGTAACTCAAATACTCGCCTCCGTGATCAGATCATAGAAACTTTATTTTCTTGTTACGATGATTTTCCACTTCACTCTGAATTTCTTTTGAACTTTTCAAATGTTTCAGACTTATGTTTCATCAAGTAGATATACCCATATCTGCTCAAATCATCTGTGAAGGTCAGAAAATAACGATACCCGCCGTGAGCCTCAACACTCATCGGACCGCATACATCGATATGTATTATTTCCAATAAGTCATTAGCTCGCTCCATTGTTTCGGAGAATGGAGTCTTAGTCATCTTGCCCATGAGGCATGGTTCGTAAGCATCAAATGATTCATAATCAAGTGATTCCAAAAGTCCATCCGAATGGAGTTTCTTCATGCGCTTTGCACCAATATGACCTAAACGGCAGTGCCACAAAATATGTTGCATTATGATTATCAACTTTGCATCTTTTGGCATCAATATTATGAATATGTGTATCACTACGATCTAGATTCAATAAACCATTTATATTGAGTGTATGACCATAGAAGGTTTTATTCATTTAAACAGAACAACGATTATTCTCTGACTTAAATGAATAACCGTATCGCAATAAACATGATCCAATCATATTCATGCTCAACGCAAATACCAAATAACATTTATTTAGGTCCAACACTAATCCCGAAGGTAAAGGGAGTGTGCGATGGTGATCTTATCAACCTTGGAATCACTTCCAACACACATCGTCACCTCGTCATTAACTAGTCTCTGTGCATTTTGCAACTCCTGTTTCGAGTTACTAATGTTAGCAACTGAACCAGTATCAAATACCCAGGGGCTACTATGAACACTAGTAAAATACACATTAATAACATGTATATCAAATATACCTTTGTTCACTTTGCCATCTTTCTTATCCGCCAAATACTTGGGGCAATTCCGCTTCCAGTGACCAGTCCCTTTGCAGTAGAAGCACTCAGTTTCAGGCTTAGGTCCAGACTTGGGCTTCTTCCCAGGAGTAGCAACTTGCTTGCTATTCTTCTTGAAGTTCCCCTTCTTCCCTTTGCTCTTTTCTTGAAACTAGTGGTCTTGTTAACCATCAACACTTGATGCTCTTTCTTGATTTCTACCTTCGTTGATTTCAGCATCACGAAGAGCTCGGGAATCATTTTTGTCATCCCTTGCATCCCCCCCCCCCCCCCCCCCCCCCCCCCCCCCCCCCCCCCCCCCCCCCCCCCCCCCCCCCCCCCCCCCCCCCCCCCCCCCCCCCCCCCCCCCCCCCCCCCCCCCCCCCCCCCCCCCCCCCCCCCCCCCCCCCCCCCCCCCCCCCCCCCCCCCCCCCCCCCCCCCCCCCCCCCCCCCCCCCCCCCCCCCCCCCCCCCCCCCCCCCCCCCCCCCCCCCCCCCCCCCCCCCCCCCCCCCCCCCCCCCCCCCCCCCCCCCCCCCCCCCCCCCCCCCCCCCCCCCCCCCCCCCCCCCCCCCCCCCCCCCCCCCCCCCCCCCCCCCCCCCCCCCCCCCCCCCCCCCCCCCCCCCCCCCCCCCCCCCCCCCCCCCCCCCCCCCCCCCCCCCCCCCCCCCCCCCCCCCCCCCCCCCCCCCCCCCCCCCCCCCCCCCCCCCCCCCCCCCCCCCCCCCCCCCCCCCCCCCCCCCCCCCCCCCCCCCCCCCCCCCCCCCCCCCCCCCCCCCCCCCCCCCCCCCCCCCCCCCCCCCCCCCCCCCCCCCCCCCCCCCCCCCCCCCCCCCCCCCCCCCCCCCCCCCCCCCCCCCCCCCCCCCCCCCCCCCCCCCCCCCCCCCCCCCCCCCCCCCCCCCCCCCCCCCCCCCCCCCCCCCCCCCCCCCCCCCCCCCCCCCCCCCCCCCCCCCCCCCCCCCCCCCCCCCCCCCCCCCCCCCCCCCCCCCCCCCCCCCCCCCCCCCCCCCCCCCCCCCCCCCCCCCCCCCCCCCCCCCCCCCCCCCCCCCCCCCCCCCCCCCCCCCCCCCCCCCCCCCCCCCCCCCCCCCCCCCCCCCCCCCCCCCCCCCCCCCCCCCCCCCCCCCCCCCCCCCCCCCCCCCCCCCCCCCCCCCCCCCCCCCCCCCCCCCCCCCCCCCCCCCCCCCCCCCCCCCCCCCCCCCCCCCCCCCCCCCCCCCCCCCCCCCCCCCCCCCCCCCCCCCCCCCCCCCCCCCCCCCCCCCCCCCCCCCCCCCCCCCCCCCCCCCCCCCCCCCCCCCCCCCCCCCCCCCCCCCCCCCCCCCCCCCCCCCCCCCCCCCCCCCCCCTGCTACGGGCTGAGCAAGAACCGTTCTTACCTACGCATCAAAACCACAACGATATTTCGTCAAGTTAGTGCTGTTTTAACCTTGCTGGGATGGGGCAGCCCTAATTCGGTCTATTGTCATGCCTCTCGCTGGTACCTCCAACTAGGGAAGGTTATGAGTGCGTGCTACCCTGATCAGGTAGGCGGCTATAACCTTGTGAACCCAGTTTTGGTGTTGACCTCAGGTCCCCGTTTGGGACAGTTTTGTTTGGCCACGACGGTGGCAGGTGTCGGAAGGACACAGGGGTCACCCATGACATAGCCCAAAGGGGAGTGTGTCGGAGTGGCCGGGAGAGTGCCATGCAATAGATTGGGTTTTGTCGGAACGTCGTTGGTCCACCCGAATGGGAGCACGAGGCCATGAGTTCCGTGGTGTGGGTATAGTGTACTAACCTCTGCAGAGTGTATAATCTATCGATAGCCGCGTCCTCGGATATGGGCATAGTTCGTAGTAGGACACACTATGGGTCAGCAGTATAATAATCTTGCTTATAACAACCCGGTTCGATGAGAAAGAAGTTGGTTGATCTTTATGTGATCGCGAGAGGATCACCGTGGTATCGAGGATACCGACGTTGGTTGATCGGGATCACGAGAGGGTCACCGTGGTATCATGGATACCAAATTTGGTTGATAGTGTTATGTGGTGATCTCGGGTGAAGATCAAGCTCCTTGTGATCATGTTATCACTACGGTATTGTAATACCAAGTTTGGTTGGACCCGAGGTTATCACGTGGCACACTCGATGGTAAGTTCTTACATGTGGTGGTTACGAGGTAACCCCAGATCAGAGTAAGTTGCATCGTGATAGCTTTTAACATGTTGCATGTAGGGTCACCATGCTCATATGTTATATTGTTCTAGCATCATCGTGTTTTCACCTGCTTAACCTGTAAATGCCATGTTGTTGCTAGTCTTGACTGCTTTGGTTGCTGTGAGCTTGCGAGTACATTCAAAGTACTCACCTGGCATGTCATGCCAGTTTACAGGTCATGCCATGATTGCTTGCTTGTCGAGGATTCCGAGTCTGCGAGCTAGGATAAGCGTTCCAGCCAGAGTCCCTGCGAAGTGGAGTCCATCACCACTGTCGTTGTTCTGCTGCCGAGAGTTACTCCATTTCCTTGGGTTGTTCCGCTGTTAGCATAGAGCTACCCTGGGCAGGCGTAGTGTCGCCGTGCTGATGTAATCCATGTACCCTTGTAACCTTATCCATAGTAATAAAGAGCTGATTTGTTCTATGCCAACAGTGTCGTATTCCAGAGGACTTGTCCCTGGGCTGGAATACGGGGCGTTCTGGTTCCCTCTGAGCCGGGGTGCCACAAGAGTCAAGACGAAAACGTGTGCCAACCCCTATGCATAAGTTCACAAGGTCACAGAACCCGCAAGTTGATCACCAAAACATACATCAAGTAGATCACGTGAATATCCCATTGTCACCACAGATAAGCACATGCAAGACATACATCAAGTGTTCTCAAATCCTTAAAGACTCAATCCGATAAGATAACTTCAAAGGTAAAACTCAATCCATTACAAGAAGGTAGAGGGGGAGAAACATCATAAGATCCAACTATAATAGCAAAGCTCGCGGTACATCAAGATCATGCCAAATCAAGAACACGAGAGAGAGAGAGAGATCAAACATATAGCTACTGGTACATACCCTCAGCCCCGAGGGTGAACTACTCCCTCCTCGTCATGGAGAGCGCCGGGATGACGAAGATGGCCACCGATGATGATTTCCCCCTTCGGCAGGGTGCCGGAATAGGGTCCCGATTGGTTTTTGGTGGCTACAGAGGCTTGCGGCGGCAGAACTCCTGATCTAGGTTATGTTCTAGGGGTTTCTGTATTTATAGGAATTTTTGGTGTCGGTTTCATGTCAGGGGGGTCCACAAGTCAACCACAAGGTCGGAGGGCGCGCCCGGGGGGGTAGGGCACGCCCTCCACCCTTGTGGAGGCCTCGTGGCTCTTCTGGCCCAACTCTTTTGCTTCGGGGGCTTCCTCTGGTCCATAAAAAACCACCGTAAATTTTCAGCTCAATTGGACTCCGTTTGATATTCCTTTTCTGCGAAACTCAAAAACAAGGAAAAAAACAGAAACTGGCACTGGGCTCTAGGTTAATAGGTTAGTCCCAAAAATAATATAAAATAGCATATAAAGGCATATAAAACATCCAAGATGGATAATATAATAGCATGGAACAATCAAAAATTATAGATACGTTGGAGACGTATCACTGATCAACTCCAAGATGGGGACAGGGACATATCTTCTGGACAAAGAGCATCTTCCCCTGAGGCCAGACTTTGAGGACAACGTGGTTGTCATGGATGCATCACATCCCACTTCAGTAGAGGCTCAGGAGAAGCGAGAGAAAGCAAAGGCTGCAAAGACTTCCACAGTGCCAGATGCTTCAGTTGTCAATCTTAAGACCAAGCAAGATCAACTCAGTTATCTGCTTGAGGTAACAATGAGAATAGAGAAAGGACTAGCCACCCTGACTCAAAATCAAGAGAGCCTTGAGAGGATCTTTGAGACAAAACTTCATGATCTAGATGTGAAGGTCACCGAGATCCAGACCACTGTTGAGAAGCTACAGGAAGAGGTTGAGGACAGGAGTGATAGACCAACCACTGATGCATTTCAGAGAGTGCCAAGAGCACAAAGGTCTGCAGCTGAGCTAGTTGTCAGAGATTCCAGAGCTACTACCTCAGCACCTGCAGCAACTGCCACTGTTGCACCTCCAGTTGCACCCTCCAGCTCCTCAGACATCTTCAGAAGCTTTTGTTGAAGGACTCCTCTCCACGCCATCTACGCACATCGAAGCAACCAGCCAGAAGACCACTTCAGGAGCTCCCAGAGATCGTGCCTAGAGTGTCGCATAGCACTATGCATTTTCAAGCTTTTTGGTAACTTGTTGCCAAAGGGGGAGAAAGTGTATAGATCATTAGGCTTCGAGAGAGAGCATTTTGCCCTTTTGTTTGCCTCTCTTGCTACTTGCTATTTGCTCGTTTGCTTGCTTCTATTTGTGCTTGTGTGTGAGATACTCTTATGATCAAGTGTTTGATCATATTATGCTTTAATGTGTGCTTGAATGACGATATCTTAATACTTGTGTATGATCAATCATGTTTCCCTTGGTGATGAGTGCATGTGCTTTACATTCTATCATTTTGAGCGCTCCACCAAGATGTATGTGACATGGAAGAGTGACCCATGATCCTAATCGATTGTGCATTTGCATTCAAAAGCAAATTTTAAATAATGCACAAATTTAGGGGGAGCTCTTGCTTATCACATACTTCTCAAAGCGACGTTGTATTACATTCATATTATCATTTGTCGAAGCTTTATATGTTGTCATCAATTACCAAAAAGGGGGAGATTGAAAGTGCAACTAATCCCTGGGTGGTTTTGGTAATTCATAACAACATATAGCTCATTGAACTAATATCCATTCAAGTTAAATATTTCAGAAAATTCAATGATTGGCATGGCATGGACTAGAGATGTGGACCCCTCAAAATGCTAAGGACAAAGATTGGCAAAAGCACAAGACTCTTCATTTCTATTTTAGTGATCCAAGATCACATTGAGTCTATAGGAAAAGCCAATACTATTAAAAGGGGATGAGGTGTTGCTTTATGATCTACTTGCTCAAAGTGCTTAGTGATATGCTCCAAAGCCCTCAACCACTTTCTCAATTCCAAATATGTCCAAAACCTAATTCAAACTCGGCCCCACCGATTTGATCTATCCGGCACCACCGAGTTCCTTTGACATAGCCACTGCCAGAAACCCTAATCAATTCGGTCTCACCGATAGGTATCTCGGTCTCACCGAGATGGCAATGCAAACTCTCTGTTTCCCTTCGTAACATTTCGGTCTTACCAAAATGAGTGATCGGTCCCACCAAGTTCGCAATGCAAACTCTCTGTTTCCCTTCGTAACGTTTTGGTCTTACCGAGATGAGCGATCGGTCCCACCGAATTTGCCTGACCAACTCTCTGTTTGCTCATTGCTGAAATCGGTCCCACCGAGTTCATGCAATCGGTCACACCGAGATGAGGTTTTGCCCTAACCCTAGCACATCAGTCCCACCGAGTTGATCATATCGGTCCCACCGAGAATCCTAACGTTCACATTTTGAACTGAATCGGTCTCACCGAGTTCACCTATTCGGTCTGACCGAGTTGGGTCCAACGTGTGTAACGGTTAGATTTTGTGTGGAGGCTATATATACCCCTCCACCCCCTTCTCTATTAAAGAGAGAGCCATCAGAACGTGCCTACACTTCCACTACTCATTTTCTGAGAGAGAACCACCTACTCATGTGTTGAGACCAAGACATTCCAATCCAACCACAAGAATCTTGATCTCTAGCCTTCCCCAAGTTGCTTTCCACTCAAATCATCTTTCCACCATAGCCAAATCTATGAGAGAGAGTTGAGTGTTGGGGAGACTATCATTTGAAGCACAAGAGCAAGGAGTTCATCATCAACACACCATCTATTACCTTTTGGAGAGTGGTGTCTCCTAGATTGGTTAGGTGTCACTTGGGAGCCTCCGACAAGATTGTGGAGTTGAACCAAGGAGTTTGTAAGGGCAAGGAGATCGCCTACTTCGTGAAGATCTACCCGAGTGAGTCAAGTCCTTCATGGGCGATGGCCATGGTGGGATAGACAAGGTTGCTTCTTCGTGGACCCTTCGTGGGTGGAGCCCTCCGTGGACTCGCGCAACCATTACCCTTCGTGGGTTGAAGTCTCCATCAACGTGGACGTACGATAGCACCACCTATCGGAACCACCCAAAAATCTTCGTGTCTACATTGCGTTTGCCTTCTCCAAACCCTTCCCTTTACCTTCATATGCAAAGTTTTACTTTCCGCTACTACACTCTTAGATTTGCATGTGTAGGTTGATTGCTTGACTTGTGCTAAGTCGCTAAAATCTGCCAAGACTTGAAATTGGGAAAAGGCTAGATTTTTATTTGGTCAAGTAGTCTAATCACCCCCCCCCCCCCCCCCCCTCTAGTCCTACTTTCGATCCTACACTTCTTCGTGGACCCTTCGTGGGTGGAGCCCTCCGTGGACTCGCTCAACCGTTACCCTTCGTGGGTTGAAGTCTCCATCAACGTGGATGTACGATAGCACCACCTATCGGAACCACACCAAAAATCTCCGTGTCATCATTGCGTTTGCACTCTCCAAACCCTTTCCTTTACCTTCATATGCAACGTTTTACTTTCCGCTGCTACACTCTTAGAATTGCATGTGTAGGTTGATTGCTTGACTTGTGCTAATTGCTAAAAATCTGCCCACAACTAAAATTCAAAAAAGGCTAGATTTTTATTGGGTCAAGTAGTCTAATCACCCCCTCCCCCCTCTAGACCTACTTTCGATCCTACACCTACCTATCAATTCGTTGTACTCCTCATTGGGTTCGACACTCTTAATTATCAAAAAGACAACGATTGATCCCCTATACCTGTAGGTCACACTAGTAGGAAAACCCCTTATAGGATTTTACTAGTAGCAGCGTTTGGCTTAAACAGAACGCAATCGCTAATTTCACTAACTACCAGCAGCGTCCAGGAGAAGTGGGACGCTGCAGACGTGAAGACATTACCGGTGTTCCTGAGCAAAAAATGTTGCAAAGCCTGTTACATGAAACTAGTCATTGTGCCACAAATAAGTAGAGGCGTGCCTGACCAACGAACGTCGCCTGTGTCACCCTAAGTAGCAGCATGTACTATTTTGCGGAGCGCTGCTACTTTGATGACTAGTAGATTGAGCACTGGCAGGCACGTGGGTCTTACCAGTCAGCGGTGTTTACTCTTAGTGGGCGTTGCTAACGTTTGAAAACTAGCAGCGCTCGGTAGCTCGAAACGCTGCTAACATTTGCGCCTCAATAATTGACCACCCCTTCTTCTGTCCTTCTCACTCTCTCTTCTTCCTCCATCCCCCTTCATTCTGATATTCACCCCCTCTCTCTCTTTACTTCTTTCTCTTCAAAATCTGTTGGAAGTATGCCCTAGAGGCAATAATATTGTATTATTATATTTCCGTGTTCATAATTTACAGTTTATATTCTATGCTATAACTGCTATGATCCAGGAATATGCGATTCCGTAGAAAACTCATATGCACGTGTAGAACGATAAATGGTAAAATAAGATTCCTAGTCCCGTCTCTAAGATTAGCTCAATTCCCGTCTCGCCGTCGTCCTTGCCCTCCCCCCACACGCTCGCCTGCCTTGGTGTATCACCATCGTCTTTGTCGCCGGTCTGCGTGCCAGGCCGCCGTCCTCGTCACCCAAGTGGTCAGGTATGCTTCTTGGCCCATCCGTTTGTACATGCATACACAATATATGTACCTATGTTTAGTTGTATTATATAGATTAGTTAGTTTATTTGTATTGAGGAAAAGAGGGAAAGAGAAGAAAGATGAGAGAAAATGAGAAAAGAGAACAAAGAAAAGAGAAGAGAGACGAGAGACGAGAAAAGAGAGAAGAGAGAAGAGAGAAATGAGAAAACAAAACAGAGAAGAGAAAAGAGAGAAGAGAGAAAAGGGGAAAACATAACATAGAAGAGAGAATTAAAAGTAAGATAAAAAGAGAGAACAGAGAAAAGAGAGAAAGAGAGATGAGAGATGTATGTACTAAATTAGTCATATATTTGTATAATGTAGGTTAGCGTAGAATTTATTTGTATTTGTATAATGTAGGTTAGCATAGTTATATACTGTTTATATATTTGTCTTTTTTAGTATATTCTCTGTATTGAATTGGTAAGAAGTGAAGAGAAAAGATATGAGAAAACAGAACAGAGATGAGAGAAAAGTAAGAAAAAAGAGAGAAGAGAGAAAAGAGGGAAAGAGAGAAGAGGGAAATAGAGAAGGAGAAAAGAGAGAAGAGAGGAGTTGTCAAAAAAAAAGAAGCTAAGATAGAAGAGAGAGAAAAAGAAAACAGAATGGAGAAAAAGAAAGAAGAGAGAAAGCAGAGAAAGAGATATGAGAGAAGCCAACATAGAATAGAGAAAAGGGGGGGAGAAGAAGAAGATAGAGGAGAAAATAGAGAAAGAGAACAGAGAGAAGAGAACAGAGAGAAAGAGAAGAGAGAGAAGCTAAATAGAGAAGAGAGAGAAAAAAAGATAGAGAACAGAAAATAGAGAGAAATATAAAACTAGAGAAGAGAGAGATATCCCATGTATAAGTGTTAATTAGTAATGTTTTTTGTTTGCCTAGCTACATTGTTAATGAGATATCCTCCCCCCCCCCCCCCCCCCCCCCCCCACACACACACATAATATGCCTAGCTAGATTATTTGAACGGTGTGATCGCAGCTACGGCCCTAGTGTGCTCTAGGTGTGCCGACAGACGTGGACGGTGCACCAGGGTTCGAGGGATGAATAACAATCGGTTCTCCCTTAGGCTTGGACACAACTTCAAGCGAAAGACGGTATGGATGATTTCAAAACCTAAACCCTTCATTACATGCATATATAGCTAAGTATATGGCCAACAAGCTATAATCTAATTTTGTTTCCCTTTAACGTTGATTAGATCATTCTTTGCTTTGCAAGACGTGAAGTCCTTCGGATTTTGCAGATTCCTATCCATCAGAATATGATGGTTGAGGGCCATGTAGAAACCAGAGAAAGATTTAACTTCTCTATTTTGTTCAAGAATGAACAAGACCACACCTTTTTGGGTTGCCCTGGTTGGAGAGGATTGGGTAGGGCATACAGTCTTGAGCCTGGGTCAAAGATCGAGAGGTACATTCTCTCGGTCAAGCCGAACTTGACATCATGGTGCACTTGCCCAATGATCCAGGGCTTCCCCATGTAAGTTTGCATGGCCATAAAAATATTTCATGAGTAACCTTTATATTAATTATATTACCTGCTGTAATAGTCTATTGATTACATATCATTTGGGCAGCCTAGTTCAATGGCAAAGCAAAAACTCGTAGCATCGTGGATAGGAGGCATGTCACTGCAGGTACCACACTTTCTTGGGAAGAGTTGCACGTCGTCGTACACTTCGTGACAGGCATCAAGTTACTTGTGGAGGAGAAATGAGCTGGCTCGTACAATGTGAAGAAACCTCTCCTGGTATGAATGTATTAAATATCTACTTATTCATGTATTATTTGTAAATTCAATATGTATATATCTATATCCACTATGCAGTACTGTGGAATAACTTTAAATATTGGCTGTTGGATGACACCAATCCAACGGTATCTTCATAACATGCACTACCAACTTTAGTCCTGCCAAGTTTTTTCTTCTAAATGAATTGCTATTGTTTTTTTTTACCACCGGCACCGCGTACCAGCGAGGTCGCCCACACGGCACGCCACGTGACGTGGTTGACCGACTGATTGCCCGCGGTCGCCCACACACCACGACACGTACATATGGTACATCTGAGTGGGTGTACGTACGTACATACACACCACGCGTACCGTCGAGGTCGGGTGGGCGACGATTTTTGTTATTAAAAAAAAGATCATCCTACCTTTTATGACGAAGGGGTATGAAGAGATTACCGCCGTTGATGTGTTTAGGGTGTCTGTATCGAAGCAAAAGTGAATATCAAATAAGTATAATATGAAAGTATTCCATCATAAATCTAATGATGTTTTTTTAGGAATATAAATCTAATGATGATGTTTTTTCTATATAAATTTAAGACAAACTTTGTACAATGTATTAAGACAAATCTAATGTATCCCGCAAAAAAAAACTAATGTACTACGAACTAAAAATACGGAGAAAGTACCAGTACAAATTACCACAGAAGTATTTTGACTTGGTCCGAGTGTCCGACTTTGGATCAGGAACGCAACGCTAAAATATCCTCGAGACGTTCGCCCTTCACGGCAGACCGTATTTCCCCAACTAAAAGCCAAACCAAACGAGGAAGAAACTTGAAATCCCCCTCCCGGTTTCCTCTCTTCGCACCTCCGCCATGAACGATCGAGGCGCCGGCAGGCCAAGGTCTGGGCTCCCCCTCCCTTCTCCGTCAATTCACTCGCGGATTATCTCGTGCGCGGCTGAATCGTTGCTGTGTGCTGGTCTCTTGTTATTTCCCGTGAAGGACTTGCTCTGGGGTTAGGTTTTCAGGCGTCGTCTGTGATTCTCGGTTCCTTTTCGGTTGTTCCTGTCTCCGCGAGTTGGTCGTCCCAAGGAATGCGTAAGCTTTCGGTTTGCTCTGTTGATGTATTGTATTCTATGCAAGATATTACAGAGGAATTGCCGTCTGTAACAGGGTCGTAGTACTGGTCGTCTAAATTAATTGCTTATGTAGCCTGTTAATCATGATTTCGTGATCATCTTGGTGATTATAGGTACTTAGGGCATTTTGTATTTGTCAATTATAATGCCAAGATTGTTCCTTATGTATGGGCTATAGTCATGGTAAGATTAGCCAACAGTTCAAGCCCTATCTGGAATGCGGGAATTTGCTTGTACTTAGTTGCGGAACAATTCAATTACCGCAAAAACCTAGGGTTGTGTTCCCAGTTTGAGTAAATGATGTCATTGAGATGTGTGTAGCTTTATATTCTCATGCTCGATTACTTCTTCCTTGTGATCATCTAGGTGTATTATATGCCAAAAAATATTCTTTGCCAACGGCTTCAGTGTTCTCTTCCCCCCGGACAGTGTATGCAGAATCGGTCTTTTGGGATTGTTGCCTTGCTTTATGATTATTAGATGTGTTCTCTTTATGATTCTCTATTTTAATTCTTCAAATTTCCTTGTGGTCAGCTAGGTATATTATGCTAAAAGAAAATCTTCCCCAACTGCTTCAATGTTCTCTTTCCCCGAACAGTGTATGCAGAATCGGTCTTTTAGGATTGTTACCTTGCTTTATGATTATCAGATATGTTCTCTTTATGATTCTCTATTTTTATTCTTCATATTTCGTTAATGAGTTTAGCTCTTGAGCTGAAGTTATTGAGTTTTCGTTGCTGTGGTTTAGAGATGGTACAAAATCTGGAAATTATCGGCATTGAAGTACAATTGATCGTCTCACCACTAGCAGAATTATGTATTCAGTCTATCCTATGTCAGTCCATATAGGTCTAGCTATACAAATTCTTCATTTTTATTGTTTTGGAATTAGGTTCTCTGGAGTTCTCTTTGTTAATCCCAACAGAGTTCGTGGTGCCATGACATTCTCATGTGTATGTTCCTAATTCAACAATCTGCCTTTGAACTTCGCTTTTGGATTCTTGAGTACATTTTGTTTGGGAACTGCATACTGTGTTTGATTTAAATGGATTGTTGAGATCCACACGGTAGATGAACTGAGTATCTGATAAGCTCCCATGCGTAGAACACCTCTTGGAGTATCAACTTAGCTCTATAATCAACCATATTTTTTCTGACACGTACAACAGGGATACTCCCTGCTCCCAACATAAAATTTGTTCATGTAAGTAAAACCAGCATACTGCAAAGCACCACAGTTGCCGCTAGGTTAACAAGTGTAGGTTTGAAACAGAGGGAAGGGTGGAAAATTATATTAGGTAAAACCTTCTGGCACTATACCTTGATCATTCTATAGCACTGGTGCGGCATCTGGCCCAAGTATTTTGAGGAGTCTATCTGTACTTTTATTAATCATTAACGTGTTGGTACATATATATTGAGGAATGAAACTTCTGTCACGGATGTTTTAGTTTTCTGCTTTTCTTGTTGAAAACACGACTACTTCTTGCAAAACCTGTTTGACAGTTCGGATGAAATTGTGTCACATGCCTTATTAAGTTTGGGAGGTACTAACCTCCTGTTGTAGTTGAGCAGTGTCCGTTCGAAAAGAAATATTTTGCTAGTCTTTCACTGATCAGTTGTGTAATTGCATATGAATCGAAGCACTAGGGGGTAAACCAAGAAGGTAGATAGCACAAAATTCTTCACTAGGACAGTGACAACAGTGACTTTCTGTTATCCCTACTGTTACCTTGGTAAAACGTATAGGATGTACTTCTCACGGCACTGCAGCTAAGATGAACATGCAATCTCTCTTTTCTTTTAATTTTCAGAACATTTACAGTCTTTCTCACTACTATGATTCTTCTTTATCAATGGATGCAAAGTCATAAACAAGAGCTTTTACGACTTCATGTTTTGAAACCAGTTAAATCATATAGTTTCTGTTATTTTTTCTCATGCTCCTGTTTCTCTGAACATATTAGCTGGAAGTATCACAGAGTTTGTTAGCTTTTTATAGACAAATTTGCTTGGATTTTTGTTTAAGATTGCAGCTATATGTATCTTCATGTTGTTTGTTCCATGAATATTCTTATATACCCTCAAAATAACTTCTGTTAATTATGTTCAGCACTGATGAATTT
This sequence comes from Thinopyrum obtusiflorum, assembly GCA_036873465.1. Classification (NCBI taxonomy): domain Eukaryota; kingdom Viridiplantae; phylum Streptophyta; class Magnoliopsida; order Poales; family Poaceae; genus Thinopyrum; species Thinopyrum obtusiflorum. The sequence continues at coordinate 284,583 of JAAAWM010012235.1, forward strand.
TTCATTGACTATTTTGAACACTGTCATTTTCAAGTTAAGTTTGTACTCTGTAACCTCATAAAGCGCAATATATTTGTTTGGCTGTTTTCTGTTAACAATAGTTACCCCTGTTCTTTCATGTGCAAGTTGTAATCATCTATCTAACCATGTTTTCCCTTAGAAGTTAGAACGTGTCTGTTTGTCTATTCTAAAACTAAGGTTTAGCATCCAAGAGCTTGTCTTTCATTTAGTATGCTTCAGTTTGTCTATTGTGGATTACTCTCTCCATTCCAAATTAATTAAAGTTCTAGCTTTGTCCTTATTCAAATTTGACCAAGTCTATAAGAAAAATATATCAAGACCTACAACACCAAATTAGTTTCATTACACTGAACTGGATCTTGAAAACAGGACGGAACTGAATCCGGCTTCTTGGGATTTTTTACAAAATGTATTTCCGTTATATATATATTTGGTATTGTAGATCTAAGCATATTTTTCTATAAACTTGGTTCAACTTAAAGAAGTTTGACTTAGACAAACCTAGAACTTCAATTAATTTGGAAGGGTGAGAGTTTTGGTTTCTAGAATTTAGCATCCTGAGCTTGTCCTTAATTTGCTACACTCCAATTGTCCTCTTGCAATTATAAATGATATTGTTTCTTTCCATGTATGAAAAAAATGGTTTCCAACTCATATTGGGTATTTCTGTTTTGATGTCAAACGAACCTCGGAATCTTTGCATAATTTCTTATTTTTATTAGTGAGTAATGTATCGGCATCAAGCCAACAATGCCTGGATTGTTTCCGATGGACCAAAATGTGTAGGGTTCGATATCTTTTTTTATTGTTATTTTGGTTAGGTAATTTATGCATATGATATTCACTGTTGTGCAGATCGGTTTTTTCAGCATCACTAGAGTCAAGGAGGCTTCCATTGGACTGGCGCTATGCACGGCCATCATATTTTATTTAGGTTATACCTAGAACTATTAAAGTGGAGCTTAGCAGTAGCATACAGTGACTTATTACTGGATTTCACTGTTATAAGCACGTACTTACAAATATTAAATCATGACATGAAATTGTAAATTTAGGAATTGTCTCCAGTATCCACCTTATTATTTTGCTAATTGTTAGGCTATATGGTAAGTGTTGCTGCAACTTGGAATTTGGTCGCAGCATGCTCTTTCACTATTTTCTGTGTCTTTTTTTATCAATGTATTAATGTCAAGTCACTGTATACACTCCTGTTTTGAAACAACATTGACGTTTTGATGAGATTTTATTTTCTCTTGTTTTGAACCAGGAGTCTGGACTGGATACACTCCTTTAGTCCCATGTGATAAAGATTTATAGCTTATAATATCAGAACAATGTATGCAACTGTGCAAACATACATATTCATTACCGCTGAACTTGTAACTGCAGTATTGTGTAATTCTATATATCCATTGCAGTATTGTGTAATTCTATATATCCATTCATCTTGTTTTTTTCGTATTGCATTTGGGATCATGGTAGAGGTTCATCTGATGTATTTCTTCTTTTCGTCGAGAAAACATAAAAGCGTTCTAGATCTTCAGTATTGTGTAACAGCTAGATACTCATTCATGTTGTCTTCCTTTTCTCTTTTTTTAACTGAAGAAACACTTTATCTTAGGTTTTAAAACAGTTTCCGCTTATTTTTCAGTGCCATTTAGAAGATGTTGGTGACCAGAGAACAAAGCAAGTCACCAAACCATGCTCAAGGTCTGCTGGAATATACACTAAAACTTCATGCTGGTAAGTTTCCTCATGAGTCATGAACCCTGAATGATTAACCTCTTACAAACCAGACATCAAATATATTTCAGTACATAGTAGTCATGCAAAACTTGCATCTGTCGCATTAGGAACTCATTGTCATCAATATGTACATGTTAACTGACATGGGGCCTGCACGACCCACTACTGGCATGACTAAAAGAGCCAGTCTTGCATCTTTTGTTAGGGAAACTACTATACATCTTAGACTTGTGGAGTAATTTACAAGATAAACATACAAATCTTCTCGGCACCTGATCAAAATCACTAATTCCAACACACCTAGTGTGCTGCCACACATGGCATGAGTCACAAGATAGCATCCTCTCACCATCATCATCCTTCGCTCCACATGAACAATTAACTGTCCATTTGTCCACACCCCTCTCCATCCGATAAATTGCAACCCTTCGCTCACCTCCGACACACTTGCCTTGGATCCTGACAGTCCCTTTTGCTCCAAATAAGAGCTTGACTTGAGTTGTGTCATCTGCAGTTGGACAATCAAGAAGCTGGTTTGCTACAAAGCTTTGTAGCATCAAGTAGATACTTTGGAATGTTCTCGCAGCCTCCATCTTCAGATCAGCGACAGTAGCTGTTTGCGGAAGTGTTAAAAGTTCTGCTGGGAGGCTGGGTGGATCACTAACCTGATCCAATAGCTCCACTTGGCACCAGATGTGCAGCACAGATTGGTTTTGAGGCAAGAAATCCTCTTCCATGTCATAATGCTTGATGAATTGCTTGCAGTCCAAAAGGACCATCGCAGATCTGTTGGCATGTTCGTGAATATGTTCTGGCTTATAAGGTTGCATTGTATGAGGGTTGAGGAGCGCATCATAGAGGAACTTGATGTCACGGAAAAGGTGTTCCCGAGTTGGCATGCTCGCATTCTTTGGCGGCAAGATTTCATTTGTGAGCCTGCGATGAGTAAAAGAACAGTTAGCCTTTTGATCATAGAAACAAGAACTAGGCTAGTTATGCAAGTCGCAACCAATATCTGAGTCACGAACCTGTACTCTATTGTGTTCGTCTCACTGTTGCATCGAACTACGACAACCATCCCATCATAGGTTCTTGTACCACCAATGGTCTTGAGGCAGTAATCGACCAGCTGTGGTGAACCAATTGGATGAGCTGTAGCTGCCTTTAGGGTTCGCATAGCCACCCACCTATCTGCAGCACGGAGAACTTTCAGCGCAACATCCATTGCTTGCTTTATTTTCTCATCAGCCCAGTTTTCCTCTTTGAAATTGGCATCATATGCTAGCTCCCTGTTGTGCATTGTCACAAGGTGGGTATGCACACTTTTGCCAGCAGCAAGCCCCAAGACATAGAGGAACAGATCACGGAATGTGGTGAGAGGGCGCTTTGAGAGCGATTGATAGAAAGCAATGGTATCCTGCAGTTGGTTTCGAGGATATCGGGAGTGCGGAAAGAAGTGAGAGAGTGACACTGAGGAGAGGTTTTCAATGGCTTTGCTGTAGGTTTCAGATGTAATTCCAAAGCTCCCACTTCCGAGTTTGAATCCCCACTGCCCATACCAAGAACAGCCAGTGGCAATGGCATGTAGAACCCTGTAGTCAACTTCAAACTTCTTCGAGACATCCAACACTGAAACCTTTCTGAAATTAATCATGTACTCTTATGTTAGTATCATTTCCCAACAAATTACAAAAAGGTAGGCTGTTCCTATTCCACATAAATGTGTAAATTTGCCTTCTATACCTGACTCTTAGGTATGTGCAAAGACGATCCCAAAAGTCCATCAGTTGGTATCCTGTCAAGAGGCTGGAGCCACCTTCATGGCCGTTAATTCGTACAAGATGGCCAAACCCATTTTCATGTACTATGCCATGCAGCAAATGCCGCGGATCATCAATCTGGGCATAGTCCCAATCTTCAGATTCATCATGGGGTAACGCAGAACCATGTCTGCACGCCGGGCACCTGATCATTGATTAAATAATTGTCATATCTGAAGACATCATTGCAGTTCAGCTTGTAATTTTATTTGTCATCAGAAGTTGCAGTGTTGCAACGGTTTTTCCAATGATATATTGTCACATTTGTTTGCAGTGATATTGTTGCTTTATTAGATTGCAAATACTGAACATTGGTGAACCAACCTTGTCTCAAATAATTGAACCATCAGGCCACAACACCGGCAGGTTTTGCAGCTGGCCATTTTCTCATTCCGAAATATGAAGTGATACTTCTTCCCACAAACTGGGTGCCTGCTCCAGCCTATCAGAGTTGAACAAATTAATGACATCAATTTGGCTCCAAGTTGTAATTCAAGGGCATGCCATTATCTATTTGTCAACAGATGTGGCTTTAAACTCCCGAGCAAACGTATAGCAAGTAGTATAGATCAATTTATAATGAATTACTTGTTAAACTGAAAGAGTGAGGCTATTAGGAATAGGCTGTTCATTTTGCCAGCCTCTGTTCCCTCTCATTCCTCTTATTTTTATCTCTTTTTGTCTCACTTTCATTTTTTCCGCCCTCTTTTTTTCTTTTCTTTTCGCTCTCCTTTTTTCCGTTGGGCTCTTCTTTTTTGTCTTTTTTTGACTTGCAAGGGCACAGAGATTCAAGAAAAATGGATAATGCTATATTAAAAGCCTTTACCCGTCGGGTAGTCAAATCTAATTCATGCGAGCATGCCTTTTACACGGATTTTACAGCATCCCAAGCTAATTAATAACATAAATCTAGGAACTCCCATACTCTTTACCCACCCTAGAGAAATCCATAGCTGACACAAACACCTATATACAAAACCAGAAATTCCTGCCTTTCAAAAAAAAAAAATTCCCCAGACGACTACCTGGGCATGCTGAAATAACACAAGCACTCGAGCACGCCGGAATAACTGAGGCACTTACCAGCAACCGTACAGTGGTCACAGTGGACGCGCCTGGCCCTGGGCACGTCCTCCTCGACCACATCCATGACCACGACCGAGGCCTCGCCCTCCTCGCCTACACGGAAACCTACCTGCCACACCGCGCCGGCGTCACCCAGCACGCCGCCCTGCTCCCACTCGGCGGGCGGCGGCGCCGGCGACGCGTGCCGAGACAGGAACCCCCGCACGTTGGCGCGGAATGACGCGGCGCCGGCCCGCTCCTTACGGCCGGGGAACGCCCGCAGGTCGAGGAGGCACGGCTCCGCCAGCACCCGCCCGCGCCGCGCCCGCTTCGTGGGCCGCCCGAGCACCGCCATCGGTCGACGCCGGCGAGGAGGGGAGGCGGATCCGTGGGGGCAGTGGCGCGCTCGGGGCGGGCTGGGGGCGGCTAGATCCGATCGGGTTCCGAAATTTTTTTAAACCGGCGGTTGGGTTTGGAAGCGCGGGGACTTTGGGGGATTTTCGGATCGCGCCGAGAGGGAGATTCGTAAATTTTCAGATCATGGTGGATGGGTGGGTTGGTGTGGGTTGTTGATAAGATCGGAGGACGTGGATATATATACCGGGCCCGGGGCTGTGCCTGTAGCCTGTAGGTCGGTTTGGCTTGCGGGGAATTACGGTTTTGCCCCCACGGAGGCTTCGAAGAGTCGCGAGCGAACACGTCTGCGAGCCGCGGGAAAAGAGGGGCTGATTGATTGAAGCGGGAGTTTTCTGGAAAACTTCGCGTGTGGGACCCACCCGGGACGTCGACGTTTTTGGGCTTGTTATCGGGTTGGGCTGTGAAACGGACACGAGCGCTGAGCGGGTAATAGTATCGGGCTCTATTGGTTTTATCAAGACAAAACTCGCCAAATATGATAATAGCGGTTGAATTTGGAATATCTCGTTTGGTAGATCATATTTGGTTGCCCTCTTTGACAGCAACGCTATACTTTCATAAGGCATGTATTACGACGCTACCTTAGTTGTGCCACGTAAGATAAAAAAAAATCAAGGGAAGGTCATCATTTTTTTTGTTTTTTTTACGGAAATCATCATTTTCTTTTGGAAAAGCATAACTTTTATATGTTGGTGCAAACATGCCCGTGCGTTGCACCGGGAGAAAAAATGATTCTTTATACACACCCGACACATCAGCAAATTCTTTGAAATCTTTCACGATGTTGCACGACAAGGCGTAATGACTTTTAGTGTACTCAAGGTGTTTCTGATTTATTAGACTATCAAAATATCTACCTAGTTGCCGCTATCTTTTGACGCCTTTATTGCCATTCCTCCTTAGTGATTCCCAACAAATATTTGCATTGGGATGAAAATAGAGAAGTACTTCCTCTGTTCTAAAATAAGTGCCTCAACTTTAGTACAACATATTAGTAGTTTAGTGTACATTATCATATATGGGTCGGTTATTGTGCACTGTGTGAAATAGAGAAGATAATTATATACTTGTTGTAACCTTTAGCATATCGTAGCTGCTTGGAATCAACATCCCTATGGTGCCAATAATACCGTTGTGCCAATTTAAATGTTGCAGGAACTTATGTAATAGGGCTGCTTGGAATTAACATCCCATATAGTACCAACAATAGCTTTTTGCCAATTTAAATGGTGTAGAAACATATATAATAGGCATTTTCAAAATAACCCATATGAAAAGGGTATTAATTAAGATTGCATCATAAATCTAATTTTAGAAATGATTAACATGCAAGATGTTATCATATTTAAAATCTACACATTTTTCTGAGTAATTTTCATATATAACATGTAAGATTTCGAATTAGGACTCAAAAGATATGAATATTTTAAGAAGATATGCTTGATAAAAGAAAAATTAAACAAAAAGAATGAAAATTGCGCTCACCAAGAAACGAACTCAGGTCTACTCAGTGGAAGAGTCAGGCTCCAGCCATTGCGCTGCTTACCTGATAGTACTACATTGCTGGGCCGCTTGCTTATAAACCAAGTCCGATGTAACGAATTGTACAAGAAAAAAAAAGGGATTTTATTGGCAATTTTGGGGGTAAATTTTATGACGTACCGTCAGAAGTACTATTTGCTTTATTATTAGGTGGAGATTAACGCTCCTTGTGCAAATCACCCAAAGCAGAAGCAGTCACTTTTGGGTGGTACATCAGTGCTCCAAGACACACTATCATTCACCATACACATACTACTAATTTTCGCAAGTTCACGCGCTACAAAATTGGCCTCTCAACGACGTACTGCCTGTTGGGGAACGTAGTAATTTCAAAATTTTCCTACGCACACACAGGATCATGGTGATGCATAGCAACGAGAGGGGAGAGTGTGTCCACGTACCCTCGTAGACCGAAAGCGGAAGCGTTAGCACAACGCGGTTGATGTAGTCGTACGTCTTCACGATCCGACCGATCCAAGTACCGAACGCACGGCACCTCCGAGTTCAGCACACGTTCAACTCGATGACGTCCCGTGAGCTCCGATCCAGCAAAGCTTCACAGGAGAGTTTCGTCAGCACGACGGCGTGGTGACGGTGATGATGATGCTACCGACACAAGGCTTCACCTAAGCACCGCTACGATATGATCGAGGTGGATTATGGTGGAGGGAGGCACCGCACACGGCTATGAGATCAATGATCAATTGTTGTGTCCCCCCCCCCCCCCCCCCCCCCCCCCCCCCCCCCCCCCCCCCCCCCCCCCCCCCCCCCCCCCCCCCCCCCCCCCCCCCCCCCCCCCCCCCCCCCCCCCCGGAGTCCTACTCCCACCGGGAGTAGGATTCCCCCTTTCCTAGTAGAACTAGGAGCCCTTCCAAGTAGTAGGAGTAGGAGAGAAGGAAAGGAAAAAGAGAAGAGAAGGAAGGAGGGGGCGCCGCCCCTCCCCTTAGTCCAATTCGGACTAAGCCTTGGGGGGGCGCGCAGCCTCCCCTCTATCTTTCCCCTAAAGCCCAATAAGGCCCATGTACTCCCCGGCGAATTCCCGTAACTCTCCGGTACTCCGAAAAATATCCGAATCACTCGGAACCTTTCCGATGTCCGAATATAGTCGTCCAATATATCGATCTTTATGTCTCGACCATTTCGAGACTCCTCGTCATGTCCCCGATCTTATCCGGGACTCCGAACTACCTTCGATACATCAAAATACATAAACTCATAATACAAATCGTCACCGAACTTTAAGCGCGCGGACCCTACGGGTTTGAGAACTATGTAGACATGACTGAGACACGTCTCCGATCAATAATCAATAGCGGAACCTGGATGCTCATATTGGCTCCCACATATTCTATGAAGATCTTTATCGGTCAAACCGCATAACAACATACGTTGTTCCCTTTGTCATCAGTATGTTACTTGCCCGAGATTCGATCGTCGGTAGCTCAATACCTAGTTCAATCTCGTTACCGGCAAGTCTCTTTACTCGTTCCGTAGGGGGGGGGGGGGGGGGGGGGGGGGGGGGGGGGGGGGGGGGGGGGGGGGGGGGGGGGGGGGGGGGGGGGGGGGGGGGGGGGGGGGGGGGGGGGGGGGGGGGGGGGGGGGGGGGGGGGGGGGGGGGGGGGGGGGGGGGGGGGGGGGGGGGGGGGGGGGGGGGGGGGGGGGGGGGGGGGGGGGGGGGGGGGGGGGGGGGGGGGGGGGGGGGGGGGGGGGGGGGGGGGGGGGGGGGGGGGGGGGGGGGGGGGGGGGGGGGGGGGGGGGGGGGGGGGGGGGGGGGGGGGGGGGGGGGGGGGGGGGGGGGGGGGGGGGGGGGGGATAGTCATAGGAACTTGTAAAAGTCATGAAGAAAGCAATAGCAGAATACTAAACGATCAGGTGCTAAGCTAATGGAATGGGTCAAGTCAATCACATCATTCTCCTAATGATGTGATCCCGTTAATCAAATGACAACTCATGTCTATGGTTAGGAAACATAACCATCTTTGATCAACGAGCTAGTCAAGTAGAGGCATACTAGTGACACTCTGTTTGTCTATGTATTCACACAAGTATTATGTTTCCGGTTAATACAATTCTAGCATGAATAATAAACATTTATCATGATATAAATAAATAATAACTTTATTATTGCCTCTAGGGCATATTTCCTTCACTAAGGCCCAATACTTCCCCGGGGGGTTCCGGTAACCCCTCCGGCACTCCGGTTTTCTCTAAAATCACCCGGAACACTTTCGGTGTCCGAATATAGCCGTCCAATATATCGATCTTTATGTCTCGACCATTTCGAGGGGGGGGGGGGGGGGGGGGGGGGGGGGGGGGGGGGGGGGGGGGGGGGGGGGGGGGGGGGGGGGGGGGGGGGGGGGGGGGGGGGGGGGGGGGGGGGGGGGGGGGGGGGGGGGGGGGGGGGGGGGGGGGGGGGGGGGGGGGGGGGGGGGGGGGGGGGGGGGGGGGGGGGGGGGGGGGGGGGGGGGGGGGGGGGGGGGGGGGGGGGGGGGGGGGGGGGGGGGGGGGGGGGGGGGGGGGGGGGGGGGGGGGGGGGGGGGGGGGGGGGGGGGGGGGGGTCAAGACTTATCATGTTCATCCATTTTTTCTACTTTCCTGTTGTTTGCAGAAACAAAAGAAGCTGACACGTATGGTGCACGAAATGTGTTCAACTATTTCACATGCAGTTGGGAAGCTTGTTTCTGGTATTGGGGGGATAGATGATGCGCAAGAGGGGACAAGCAGGTCAGAGGCTGTTCATGTGGAAAAGAGGAGGCAAGAACCTACTAGGAGATCCAAACAAGCTCCAGCTGTGAGAGAAAGCTTATCGAGTGAAGAAGACTCGTTCAAAACTGACAGTGAGGAAGATGCAAGTGGCAGTGACGAAAGTGACTGGGACAGAGGGGGTGATGAAAGTGACAACGACGGCCACTCAAGCAATGATGATGGTGACGACTTTGTAGTTCAAAAAGCTGGATGCAACGACAACGAGGAGGGAGAAGCAACTTTTCAGGAGAGGGGAGCAGTAATGGATGAAAGCAAGGAGGATAAGGAGGACGAAGAGGAGGAGGAAGAAAAAAAAGATGAGGATGAAGAAAAGGAAGACGATGATGATGAAGAAAGCGAAGACAATGACAACGACAATGACAAAGACACGGGGGACGATGATATGCAGGGTGATGAGGAAGACCAGGATGACAACAATTCTGGTGGCAACAGTGGCAATGGCGGAAACAATGGAGGGAACGAGGATTCTGCAGGTGAGGAAACAGAGACTGATGACGAGCAATCCACACTTCAATATTTACTCGAAGAGAAAAAGGATATGAAGCCAAAGGGGCTTGACGAGGCAGTTAGCATCTCTGTGAGAGATGTTGTTATGATGGACGAGGAAAGTTACTGCAAAATGCCACGCATCCGCATGTTTGAAGTGAAAGAAATGTTGGATCTCGACGAGCAGCCTATTGCAGTGCTAGCGAGCAAAATGTTCCAAGAGCTATTGAGAAAAGAAGAAATGGAACTGGGGATGGCATTCAATCTTGAGGATGTCTGCCCCAAGTGGATTCGCAAGAAAATCATGAGGGAGATAGGGGCTCCACATGAACCCAAGGAAGTTGGTGTACCACCACTTCCAACACCAAAGAAGAAAAAGAGTGTGAGTTTCGTATCAGAGCCAACGGTGTTGACAGAGACAGTGGAGGAACTACGAGCTATGCGTGCCCAAAATGTTCAAGAACTGCAAGGTGGAAAGAAAACAAAGTCAGCCATGAAGAAATCTGGGCCTTTTCAGTTGCAACATCAGGCATTACATCATGCAAAAGAGGCAAGTTCTAGCACTCACAAGAACCAGCTTGAAACCAATACAGCATCAAGCTCAACAGCACGACATGCAGATCTCACCAGTGGCAAAGATACAAATGTTGCAGTTTCACCAGGGACTGTTTCAAAACAAGAACCAAGTGCCTCACAAATTCTAGCAAGTCATCCTAGGGAGGAAGCAAGTTCATCTGATTTTCAGGCAAGTATTGCACATGCATCAATTCAACCCACAGCAGGAGGAGCAACTCAAATGAAACAGGATGCATCATTGCAAGTAAGCAGAGCAGTCCCTAGTACAAACCGTAGTGGGAGGCAACCACTAAGCAGTCTAAATGGTCAAGCACAAAATCTTGTTCTAGGGAATGGGATGCAATCAGCCAATGACATCCAGAGGGGCAAATTGTTTCATTACAAAGCATCACAACAGGCTGTACCATTATATGCAGGTCAGGAGAACATACCTCCAGTGTCAATCACAGGGGTTGGAGGGATGGAAGATGTCATCGGCGGCAACATTAAACCAAGTTCGGAAGCAAAGTTGCTAAAAGTTCAGGGCAAGTTGCCTGCTTTTATTCCTACAGTTGCCCAATCACCTCCCCATCCGCAGCTGAAGGATATCAAATTTAGTTATGCTAACAAGGCGGTCAGTCCACTGGAAATAAATGTGCTAGATGTCAGTGAGCTCTTGGCAAGGTGCGTTCCCCCATCTACCAACGATCTGCAAAGCAAGTCAGCAATTCATATTCCAGCAGAGATGGATGGACAACAGTTTCAGCATAGCAGAAGTGAAAGCTCAAATGTCTTTGTTAGTGAATACTGCCCAGCTCCAAGTTTTGATATTTTCAAATACGATTTTCCTACAGCACATGTAGATGATGGAGCAGATCGAGATGCCAGAGAAAATGCATTGGCTGACCATGAGTCATCGCAGTGCCAAGTAACCAAGGAGCCAGTCATTGAAATTATTGAAGATGAAAAAGTTGGTAATCTCGAAGGCATAGATGAAGGGTATGCACATGCAGAAGAACAGGCTATGAAGTGTGAGCATGAGTCCCTGCAGTATCAAGTACCCAAGGAGCCACTCATTGAAATAATTGATGACGATCATGTTGTGGATCTTGAAGGCATAGTTGGGAACATTTACCAGACACCTGAAAAAGTTACCCACAACCAAGTAGTAGTGGGATCAGGCAGTAATATTTATAGCAGCAGCAGCTCAGGAAAGATGGTCCCACAACAATTTGAGAGAAGGATTATCAAGCCACCTCCTTGCAAGAGGTCACCATTCTTGGACTATAATGAGAGGAAAGTGTACATATGCAAACCTGAAGTAAGCAGGGGGGGGGGGGGGGGGGGGGGGGGGGGGGGGGGGGGGGGGGGGGGGGGGGGGGGGGGGGGGGGGGGGGGGGGGGGGGGGGGGGGGGGGGGGGGGGGGGGGGGGGGGGGTTAAAATGCACCATTCAGGCAATTCAGGCTGAATTCATAGGCAAACAGAAGTAAAACAAGCAGGCAAAAAATCACCCCATGAAGAATACATGCTAACCAGAATGCACTTTCAGGCATTAACACATTTTTCCCATGCCTTATATATGCTAACTAGACATGCACTTTTTAGGTAGAAAGAATTCATTGCAAATTGTCACAACCCCAAGTTTATGTTCCTTAGGCAAAACAGGATCTATTTATAGGCAATCAAAAGTACAGCAGCAGGCAACTTGGGTGCTAACTAGACATGCACTTTGGGGGGGGGGGGGGGGGGGGGGGGGGGGGGGGGGGGGGGGGGGGGGGGGGGGGGGGGGGGGGGGGGGGGGGGGGGGGGGGGGGGGGGGGGGGGGGGGGGGGGGGGGGGGGGGGGGGGGGGGGGGGGGGGGGGGGGGGGGGGGGGGGGGGGGGGGGGGGGGGGGGGGGGGGGGGGGGGGGGGGGGGGGGGGGGGGGGGGGGGGGGGGGGGGGGGGGGGGGGGGGGGGGGGGGGGGGGGGGGGGGGGGGGGGGGGGGGGGGGGGGGGGGGGGGGGGGGGGGGGGGGGGGGGGGGGGGGGGGGGGGGGGGGGGGGGGGGGGGGGGGGGGGGGGGGGGGGGGGGGGGGGGGGGGGGGGGGGGGGGGGGGGGGGGGGGGGGGGGGGGGGGGGGGGGGGGGGGGGGGGGGGGGGGGGGGGGGGGGGGGGGGGGGGGGGGGGGGGGGGGGGGGGGGGGGGGGGGGGGGGGGATTATTTCCCGATTCAAGAAATCAAATCACCTGGACCGGAAAGACATGGTAAGTCCATGTTTCTCGAATTTCCACTATAGTACTCTTCTCCCATTCCTTTTTTTCCACCCGCATGTGAATAGCAGAGTAGTAGTTTTCAGGACATGCATGAAAGTTGCCAGAGTGCAGAATCACAATTAGCTTTTCCTCATAGCATGAGAAAACTTTTACATGCTTTCCATATCTCTTCAAGTTGCCTACAGACTATGTTCTTACCCTCAGCTTTTGTTTTCTGCACTTTTTCCCACAGATAATGTTTATTGTGTTAGAGAATATCGACAAGTCAAAGAAGGTTTTAGGCAACCATTATTGGGTCTTCAACGTGAATATAAGGGATCGAAGGTTCGAGGTGCTTGATTCATGGAGGACACTTCAGGACAAGACTCTAGATGTCTGCGCAAGGACTATGGTTGCTAGTTTTCGGGCTCTGTGGGAAGAGCACTATCCGAAGTCTCACATCTCATTAGATGACTTCACACTAAGAAACATTGATGTGCCAAAACAAACTAACAAGTAAGCATCAATTCCCAGACAAACTGCAAAACAAATTCCTAACAAATTCATA